>WAAG01086784.1:1217-45598 GCA_013390105.1 Tichodroma muraria | reverse complement strand
AAAAAAAAAAAAAAAGTTAGTGAATGAGTGAATAGGGCTGGCCAAATGTTGGCCATTATAATATAAATACATCCTTGCAAAGCACCATCGTACCGAAGTTGATGAACAAGAGACACCAGCTGGCTTTAAGACAATGACAAACAGTGATTAAAGCTTACAAAAAAGAACGAACAAAACAAACCAAAAACAAAACGAAGAGTTAAAATCTGAAAGCAGCACCAGATCCTTCACTTGCAAACAAGGCTAGTTCAGCTTAAGCCTGGTGGTATCCTCTTTACAAAAACACTTCCCCCGTCTGCTGAATACCTCTCTGCATGGCTTAAGGCTACAGCCTTTTTAACCAGGACTTCAAAGCTACTCCTGGTTCACTTAAGAGGGGAACAGGGCTCTCCAAGAGTTTGCAACAACCACCCTGCCCTCTACTAGGACAGTCCTGAATAAAACACCAACACTTTACTTCCCCTGCCCTGCACAGTTCTGGTGTGAATAACCCAGTCCCTATAAATGCTACAAATCCCTTCCCTTTTTAAAGACGGGAAAGAAAGTAAGTTCTGGATCACTACTGTATTTTGACTTCTTTTAGAAATAAATTGATTGGTTTGTAGCCCTTCTCAAGCTATTAGTTCATTCCTAACTTATTGGCAACATTTATCTGTCACCTGCCATTAAGTTGAACGTTAATTTTCAAGCCATGCCAACACCAAAATGAAATTTTAAAAATCTTATTGCTAAGAAAGCAATTTTTGAATAGCAATGCTCAAATTACTTTGCACTCAATAAGCCACTTATTTTTCTGTTGCAGAACTAATAAGTAATCTGCACAGTACAGGTTCAGAAGCAGATTCTGTCCCTAACAATACTGTGTGACAAATATGCTCAAGGCAAAAAGTCAGGAAAAGAAAGTGATTGATTTCTTCTTAACAGATATTTTGAAGAAGTCATCTGATCCAACAGCAAGTTCGACCAGGGAGTTCTGTAGTTCAAGCAGTTCCCCCCAGAAGGGTTCTAATTAATTAATCTGAGATTTACCAAGCATTCAGGAATGGAAATAATATTCAAGACAGTGGCCTTTTCTTCATCTTAGCACAGGTTTAACTACTTTAAAGCTTAAACTGTGTTTAGGACTTGCCAGTGAAGCCATCTCTAGAGAATGGGCTGTAATGAACAGAGAAGCAAGGCAGAGCTGGAGACCAAAACAACATCAAGGCCCATTAGAGTAATAAATGGGAACGACAGGGATTTTCCACATGCACCTTCACTTGCAGCTGACTGCAACACCTGCCATGTCAAGCAGTTTGGGTGCAGTTTTTTTCATAATTATGCCAGGGCTGCAGCAGACTGCTTTTCATGTCCCTACAAAACACAGAGGAGCTTTACTCATCTGCAAAATGGACTCCCAAAGTAGAGGAACAGAATAAAAAACGTGCTTCCTCTCCTGCCTGGCCTGACAGAGCATTAATGTTCAGGTGTTTTGCTGCCTGTCGTACAACCTGGCCAAAAGGAGCCCGGGGTAGGTGGGACACATCAGGACAACACTCAGCATTAGCACTCTGGGATCAGGGAGGCCGAATCTGTGCACAAGAGAAAATGATCAGCTTTGGGCAAGTGCCCTTTATCAAAGATTTGAGTACCTGCACACACACTTGTACACGCGTGGGGAGGGAAATGCTGTGGCAGAAATCCAGAATTTACAATGCAGAGTTTCAGCTCACAGCAAAATGAACCTTTTGATATCAAATGGCTCACTTAACGTATTTTGCATTACTGTAAATATTTAATGTATGTGCACAGGTTGCATGAATTTATATTCATGGAAACCATTCTTTATTTCAAATGCAAATGCCACATGCGTGTTCCATTTATTGCATCCGAGTTATTTCCTAATAAATATCCTGGTATCCAAAAGCAGTGGGGAAATGAGGAGTGCCCCTTAGGAAGCTCTGAACTGCATGCAGCATGACATGCCAGGTATAACTTTAAAAGGCAGACTCAGATCTCATTAAAGCTGCCATTTAAACATGCAAAGTTAGTTTTCAACAAATTATGCTGTAATGTCTTGTGTTGTGTTTTAGCTACAACAGACATGATTCTTTCCAGACTGGGCATGCCGGCTATTCCCATCACCAGACAGACAGCTAAGAACACTGCCCAGGTGTCTACAGAGAGGAAAAAGTACACAAGGGGCCCTGTGTTAATGCCCTATTGTACCTGATGCTGTAGGATAAGGACCCTTATGCTTAACTTGAAGGACAAAGAGCAATTTTCACTGCCATCATGAGATCCCTTCCATGCTAATGCTACAAACCCACTTCAGCAATCTCCTGAACGGGCGTGTCTGTGTTATCTATGGCCCCAAGACCTCAGTCAAGTGGAGAAGCAGGAGAAAAGATCATACTCACTGAGGGAAGGAGAGAATATGAATCACAACTGGCTCAGTGGCAAAGGGGGACAAAGAAAATGTTCAGTCCCAGTGTTTATCCATTGGGAATGTGTCAGGTGTGGGTACTGATTGCAGCAATGCTTTTGTAATTTGGAGATCTGCCCGAGAGGAGCTTCACAGATCAGCACCTCTTTCAAAAATTTACTCCAGATCTACTGAGGAAATACATTTGCA
The DNA here is from genome assembly GCA_013390105.1 of Tichodroma muraria. Classification (NCBI taxonomy): domain Eukaryota; kingdom Metazoa; phylum Chordata; class Aves; order Passeriformes; family Sittidae; genus Tichodroma; species Tichodroma muraria. The sequence continues at coordinate 42,984 of WAAG01086784.1, read as the reverse complement.
AAATCAGATCATAGCTTCCTGCTCAGACGAGGAACAGTCTGTTCTCTATGCTGGGCATCTTCAGTGGAAAACCCCAGCCTGTCCAATTCCCCTCTTGAGAACCTCTGGAGGCGGATCACCCAAAATATTTGATGCACAAATTGAAACATCTGTATCTGAAAGACTTGATCAAATCCTACATGGAATTCTATGTCCACCCCACTGACTTCAGCTGGGTTATGTGGATGTAAACCAGGACAGGAGGCAGCACAATCCAAATGCAGAGAATGTCTTTCTTCTAAACAGATCCTTGCTAGAATTAACACACAAATTTACCTGCAGGAAGCTCCCTCCAAGGGGGTGCCTCAGTGAGGCAGTCCAGCTGCACCAGAAAGAGGATACCACTCCTTAAGCTCAACCATCCTGGAGTTTTTCAAAAAGAAATTGGCACACTGAGAAAAGCATTTTGCAAGAAGAGACCATTGCCATTGCAGTACAAGCACTTGGACTGAGATACAACAATACAATATTCTTCTGAGTTCCTTAGTGCAAGTTTCCACATGTGAACCCCACACGGAATGCTGCACATGAAACAATGTAAACAACAGAGAAATTCTAATTCTCGTCGGTGTGCCAGCCTCACCCCCCACCCCGACACACCGCCCTCCCCCCCTTCATATGTATGGTTTCTAGTTCCCTTACAGTTCACAACACCCCCCTCAACATCCATCCTGCTGGACAACACAAGGAAGCTTCTCCACCAGCAAGGAAGAGCCAGAAGAACAGCTACCACAATTCCTAGAAACCGAGAATGAAGCTGGGCGAAAAACCCCTTAGTACGCCATCTTCAGAGATCAACAGCCATAGCCTGGAGATCACCAAGGCTTTTTTTAAAGTTTCCTCAGGTATTCTGGACTAGTAGGAAAGACCCTTTATTACAGATGGAATCCCAATGACACCGTTTTCCTTGGAGCTGAAACCAAATGAGGATCCAGTACCCCAGATGAGTGGCAGCTTGCAAGGATAACTTGTCACTGATTTTGTCAACAGCATAAATTGCAAGCCCATGCCGTAATTTCAGAGAACTTCTCTTTTAGTGGAAAACTGGCTGGGAAAGAAGCAACAGAGAACAATAAAACCCAAAAGGCGCCTCTGGAAAGTTGCTATCCCCATTCCATACCCAAAGGTGAGGAGGCAGGGGCTCCCCAGGACCTTTGTTTTGAGAGAGAAGACGCAGAGGGCCAGTCTGTGGAGGCACTGAGCACCTTCAGTGGATGTGACGGCAAAAGAAGGTGCAAATGCACAATGCCATCTAAGACCAGGTATACTGTGAGCTCTGCTGCAGCAAAACAAATTCAAAGCACTGCACTGGAGTCCAAGAGGAGTTAACAATATCCTAGGCTGCCCCTTAAACTACACAAATAATGTTTTCACTTGATTAAATAATCTCCCTGTCAAAATCACCATGGTGAGGCTGATGGGAGAAGGGGCTAAATATGACAATATACAAAAATAGAGATGTGAATATAAAATGGTTTGGTTAAGAATACCTTAAAATTTGACATTCACAGCGGTTAATACTTAAGTATTAAACTCACACCACGCAAAAGAGGAGGTATGTCAAAATCATACTGAGAAAAACTGGCTTCACCTAAGACAAAGAAAACACGAGCAGTTAATACAGCAGGGGAACCCCTTCCAACAATCAAAACATCTGTTTTTCTTATGGACAGTTGTTCCACTGAAAGTTAAATGCTTCCTTACTAGGAAAAAATAATATATATATTTATATATATGATTTGTATACTGTGATATCAATATACACTGAAAGTACTGCAAGGATATATTATTCATTTACAGTAAAACTAACAATCCATGGTTAAATTTATAGTTTATAAATATGCTGTCTATATTATATGTGGTATAAAAATATTTGACATTTTGTGGGCACTAGGTCAAAATAAGATTTTCTTTTTTAAGGGACTAAAAATCATTCAGGTATATGCATATTACCCTTGTCAATGACGTGAGAATCGTACTGACCTGGTACAAAACAGAGTCCTGCCACGCTGGCAAAATGAGGAGGGTGATGTATAGCATGATAATCACTGCACGACAAGGCTAATTAGGAGAAAACCCGGCATTTACAGCAGCCCAGTTCTAGCAGTACTTTAAAGAGGAATATCATGAATTTAAGTGACGCAGGTGAGAAGAAAGTATGAAGAACAGACAAGAAAACCTAACCGGGATTTCAAAACAAACTTTAAAATACACCCAACAAAAATAACTGAAATTCCAGAAGCAGGGAGAGAGCTCTAAACGCTCTCATTTGTTAAATGCATTTAGGAAAACCAGAGGTGTATTCATTTTAAAAAAGTGTGCGATCGATTCTTCTGGATTCACTGCTACGACTGCTGTATTCCTGTAGAAAACAAAGCCCTTTGTGTAAGGTTAATATCTGTCCTGACTGCATTTTCAAGTTTAACTTTAGTTGCTGGCCCTCTGCAGTTAACATAGAGGTTATTTGGCTACTTCCAAGTATCTATGGTATGCTGCTCTGAGACGGACTTCTTTATTATTAATTACTTTAAACATTTTTGGTATTGACAAAACCCACGTATCACCTCGCTGGACAAGTAACATATCCCAGTCCTTCCATTTCCTTATGCGCTCAGTCACTTCACTGGATTAAGGCATGTTTTAGTGTTCCATTTGCAAAAATAAAAACTTTTTGTACAAACGTCTGGGTTCTTTTATACAAAAATTTTTCTTCTTATGGCACAAGCAGCAGCTGCTGTTTAAGAAAATATATAAATATCCTTTTTTTTAAATTCTTCTGTACAAATATCTTCAGTGTTCCTCCGCCCCACATTTACTGTACACTGTCCTCGCCCGTGCCCGGCTCCCTCCCCCCGTCCCCAGCGGAACCTTTCGTATTTACAGCGCAGCGCGGAGGGCGCGGGGCGGGGGGCTGCCCCTCAGGAGGAGTCGGTGCAGGGCGACGGCGGCGGCGGGTACAGGTGGTGGGAGTAGCTGCGCTCGGTGTAGGGCGAGGGCGGGCAGCTCTCGCAGTTCTCCTCGGCAGACAGGTACTGGCTGCGCGGCGTGGGCGGCGGCGGCACCGGCTCCGAGTCGTAGTTGAGGTCGCTGGTGTAGCCCTTGGCGGCGGCCGCGGGCAGCCGGCGGCTCGGCCCGTAGTCGCTGTCGCACACGTCCGTGCTGCAGGGCGTGGTGGGCGGCGCGAAGTGCCGGTAGCTGTAGGGCCGGTAGCTGCAGCGGCGAGACGGAGGGGGAAAGGGTCAGTTTGCCTTTGTCGAGGGGCGTAAGGCGAGGTGCGACAGACGAGAGTCATTGTTCATCAAGTAGGAATGGGGTGGGGGGAATAGAAGAAGGACTTGCGCAAGAGATAGAAGGAGGACTTGTGTAAATAACGGGAAACCGCAAAATGAGGCAACAAGAGTAGCGTGAGGCGCTTACCAAAGCAGATTTTTTTATAGTAGGATAAAATTGTGTAACTATATATAGGGAAGTTATTACAGGGGTGACGCTGCTGCCGAGGAAAAAGAGAGGAGCCTTCATCAAACGACCACCGGAGGGTAAAAGAAGACCCCCTAGCAACACGCCTGCAGACGCAGAGTCCACCGGAAAAGCCGCAAATGCGGGAAATGGAAACATGTGAGAGCCAGTGGACTACGGAGAGGGGTGGGGGCCCTTGGCGAAGCACGAGGCTTCCCGGCCACCCAGTAGTGTTTTGCTTACTGCCGCTTGCTGTAATTAATAAAATTGATTAATTGACAGAGGCTGAATCAAATTATTCGCCTGAACTTATAACACGGGGCAACCTTCACAGTGATGCACAGCATCTCCTCTGCAAACTTCCCTGCGGGTGAGTCAAGAAACTAAGAAAATTAAGAACTAAAAGTTTAGCTAGAAGAAGTATGAGGTGATTAAGAGCCTAGCAAAAGAGTAGAAGCAATGTAGAATCATTAATTATTAATAAATTACTGATTACTAAGATGGGGCTAGTTGGGACTGAGACAATAGATCATTTAGTTTATCTGAAGGGGCAGGATAAGGAGGATAGAGGGCATTGTAAAGACGAAGAAACCATGACCACAAGACCTGCCAGAACTAGGCTGGGGAGCTTGGACTACGCCCAAGGGATCATCAATTCTTCCAACAAAACAAAGGTGCAAAGTTTAGCCTGAGGAAGAGATCAGTGACTTCATCTTCCAGGACCTCAGACTCATCTCGAAACCCCCCCCGCCCCCACCCCATTTCAGGCAGAGAAAGGACTTCGGCCTCATTTTAATACGAAGCGGGGCTGGGTGATGCATATGTATGGCCGTGTTGGGTAACCGCATGAATATGTAAAACTTTCCTGATTTAAATAGAGACCAAGAGCTCCGTGATTTTTGCACCCGTGTGCCCGGCGCTGTCAACAAACATATCCTTTCTAACTTTGATTAGTTAGAGAGTCTTTGTCCATACAGCATTTTTGCACCACAGAAGTGCTACAGCGTTGGGCACATCACAGCAACAGGAGAAAGGGATGACAATTATCTTATTATATTATATTAATAAGATATTACCTTATTATCTTATTAATATATTAATTGTCTAACTCATAAAACTAATCAATTTTAGCTCTAAGCAACCCGTCACATAAATTTCTGATGTGCTGCTTTACTCGTAGAAAATTCATTTTGTGCTCAAAACTGCTGTAATTGGATAGTGTGGCACATTTGGTGTAAGTAGTCTATTATCGCGCTCGGGTTAAATTAATCCATAATGTTGTGGGTGCCCCATCCCTGGAAGTGTTCCAGGCCAGCCTGGACAGGGCACGGAGTAACCTGCTCTCGTGGAAGGTGTCCCTGCCCATGGCAGAGGGTGGAGCTGGATGGGCTGAAGTTCCTTCCCACCCACAGCATTCTGTGATTCCAAGATCACTCACTGGAGAGAACCCAGGTTTGCTAAGTGCTTCCCAGTCTCCAGATGCTTCCAGTGACTCTGTCACTGCCTGCTCAGAGATGCAAGGAGCACCCTGTAAGAGCTTTTGTGGTGCCACAGAAAAGAGCAGTGGCTGAGAACAGTCTCTCACCCAACAGGCTCCCTAAGGACTTAATTGAGGTAGAAAAAGTTGCTCCTAAGACAGCGGGGCAGGAAGGGCACGGGTGTGCATGTGCCTGTGTAATAGCTGTGTTGCAATTATGGAGAAGATAATTCTGTTTCCATTATGGAATTTCTGGACGCTAACTTCCAAGGCCAGACAGGAAGATTGAAAATTACCTGGCACACTCAGCACTCAGAGAAAGCATTCCTTAGAGAAGTAACTGGGATGAAATTCTCAATAGCTGCTGCCACAAAACATCTTTTAACATGAGCCCAAGATAGTTTGAAGGAAAATAAATTAGAAAGGGAAATGCATGATAACTACAACTCCCAGCATCACAGTCAGTGGTTGGGGACACAAGAGAATGCTGCTCCTCTGTAGTCATGTCAGAATACTAGGAAAGAAGTAAGATCAGAAGCAGCAAGACCAGTGTTTCTTTTTGGGTGGTGGAGCATTTGGAAAATACTGAACCCTATGCTACATCCCTAATATAATTTAAAATACTAAAAATCACATCAGCTAACCAGCAGATGACCCAATGCTGGTGCCTGAATTTGTGTTTCTTTCATTAGAAAATTACTTAAAATTTTAAAAGATTTTTCATATGGCTGCAAGGGATCATTATAAACATCTGGTCTGACCTTCTGCACAACAGAGGCCATATTTTCTGCTAATGGAGAAGAGAGATCTGTTCAGCCCCAGAGACCTCATTACCCAAAGCTCCCAAAGGCTCTGTGTTAGGGAGGCACATCTTTCACACAAATACACCACTCTCTTCTCGCTGACCACATCTACTGGTGATTTGGGAGGGGAACCTTTACACCCTTGGGTAGCAGGGGGTCTGTTCCTCTATTTTTGGTAACCTGTTATAAAATTATAACTACAGCATTCTTACAGGGAAGGTAAAAATAATACATTCAAACAGAGATAAAATGCATGCCCATAAATACTAGTCAAGAGAAAATACAGCAAAAGGTTAGCAATCTTTTCCAGATATTAATCCTTAATGTGTCAAACTAGAAATACTGTGCTTTATCTAGATGACAATATTAATGTTACTTCTTACCTGTTAGCCTTTATATTGCCAACTTTTCCTCCACAGGGTACTTGCTTATAATTTCTGATAATTACATAACAAATTATTTATGGCAGAAGCCTAAAAAAAGGTAGGGTTCACTCCGGGTAAGTTTTTTGGCTCAAGATGCTCATGGTACTGCGTTTCTTTTGGCATGTATCACTCATTTGTGATGAGTGCTGTCATTCCCCCTAAGGAATGTACCCCAGGGATGTATCACTACCCCCTTAGTGTATGATTTACCTCAGGCAGTGCTGCACTTCTGCACTGGCAGCAGTGACACGATACACGTGAGCCCGTTTAAGCACCAGTTTAGTGCTTGCAGAATTAGGGCCTTTGATTGCAATTCTTACGGAGCAGAGGCTGCCTTTATTCTGCATTTCCTACACTAACTGCTTTGATCCTGACAGAAGCTATTGTAACAGTAATTACCTGTAGGATCTATGAGTGGATGGGCTGTTTGAAGAATAACCAAATTCCATGGTATAGTGTGAACGTTCAGTAGCTGGTGATGGCGGTGGGTTCAAAATCTAAGGAGTAAGAAGGGAAAAAAGCCACTTTTAAAAAGGAAAGATACAAAGGAAACTCGAGAAAACACCAGTTTATAAGTTTTTAATACTGCCTAATAGGAACCTTAAGTAAAGAACTGCATACATAGCCCTCCCAACAAACAGAATTTTTTTCCTGTTTATTCCCCAGCTCTTCAGCAGACCCTGGAAATGCCATTCCTATTGGCTACTACAAAGGTCTTCTCAAAAAACACTGACTGCTGTGCTATTTTGACATAGCCAGTGGTGAAAAGTACAGTTGCAGCCAGCTGTTCAATTCTAGACTGTCACTAGGGGTACCTCTGCCCAGGGCAGACGGGCAGATCTCTGCTCCTGCAAGCTGCAGTCCCCAAGGATTGCTCTGCTCATGATACTTGCAGCGTGCTGGCCAAGGCAAGCATTCCTTCCCTGTGCAGGCATGTTCTTACTCCATGCACTTGGATTAATTTAAAGCTGATTTAAAGCCTGATTGGTTGGTTCTTAGAACTGAAAAGAGACAGTTGAAGATTCCAGCCTTCACTGACCAAGCATGGGACTCTTTAACGCTTGACAGTGGTTTGGTGAGCTCCACAGAAATATCCAAACCAACCACCACAGACGCTAGAGAAGTGAAGAGACAGGGAGCCCTCTAGGGCTGGCACCAACAGTTACACAGCAGTTAGTGCAGCACACTACCCATTTGTGATTGGAGGGATGTTATGGAGCTGCAAAACACTTAAACACTGTTTCCTTATTCACCTGTCACTTGTAAGACACATGGAACAAAGCTTCATTTTAATTACTTGAAAGGTCTGTACAGAATGAACCTTAGTTTTACCTTCAGAGGCACGTGGCAGAGTATAGTGAAGGGAGATCTCTCTGCCAGAGCTGCTCAACATCTACAGGGATTTTTTTTCTCTCCCCTGAAATTCAATCATCTGTTTTCATGACACTCAGCTCTCTCAACTTTTTTAAATTAAGTGAAAATTTCTAGGCAATTTTGGAAAAAGACAATCCTCTTCCCTTTCGAAATCACTTACTCCATATCCAAACAAATTTATTAGGCTATAATTCTAAATCAGAACATTAATCTGCCAATCAATGAACCTTTAGAAAGACACTGTCACTTCCCTGAAAGTTATTAAAGGTTTATGAATAATAGAATGACTTACTGGAGGAAAGTAAGTGCCTTTGGTACTTGAAGAACTACTGGAGGAGGCTCCTGTAACATGGGCTCTGTCATAGGGTGGGCCACTGCTCCCTCCCATAATGCTGAGGGAGCTGATGACAGATTTACCTCGAGACATACCTGAAGAGCAGAGATGTATGTCAGTATTCAATTCTTCCTCAATTCACAGACTAAAGGAAGCTTAAAAAAATAATCTGGAGGACAACAGCAGTGTAAGGACAACTTGCAAACCCAAAATTAATTATCTTGGTATTAAAAACAAATTACGTTCTGAGAGGAGTCTGCTGGATCTAAAAGTCATGAGTTACAGTACATATTTAATTAATATATACAGAAGCAATGCATATAGATGAAGTGCAATGTTGTGATTAAGTTTTACTTTTTAAACAGCAGTAGCATCATGTGCTTGGACTGGTGTTGGAAAATCCATTGTTAAATGAAATAAGCTGAGACCAAAGTTATTGCTGGTCATTAGAGACTTGGCATGATGTCTTACAAGCATACAAACTTAGTCTACAAACCTACCAAGAATGATTACATAATGTTTAAAGTCCCACGAATATAACTCTGTGTAACTTTACTCTGTACTGTTGTGAAACTTTGCTAGTGCTACAATAGCCCAAAAAGGGGATTCTTTAGTAGCAAAAGAAGAAAATGTACAGCGCGTGCATTTATTTGAGCTTAGGTTCTGCTAACTACCTCAATACTCACAAACAGCACGGGTAAAATAACAGTTCACTATTGTAAAGAAGGATGGCAACAAGCCTTGGCAGTCCTGGCTTCCCACAGCTTCCAAGAGCTGCATCTGGAGCAGACATTTCCTGTCCACAGATGCACAGTATCCTCAAGGACAGCTGCGGGGTGCCAAAGACAAGGATCACCACCCCCTTTACTTACCAGGGAGAGACCCTGACAGAGAGCTTGGGTGAGGCACGTAGCCCAGAGGCACCGAGGCTGGCCCGTGCACCACGTAGTCATTGGTCATGGTTTCCCCATCCCCCTTCATGCGTGGGCACAGCACCCTCTGGCAGATGAAGTACATTGCTCCCACCACAAAGACTGTAAGGATCACACCGATGATGGAGCCTATGGTGTTGTTGGGCTGTGGTGCAGGTTCCTCTGTCGTGTCTAAAAGGGAAAAGGAAAATCAGACCGTGTAAGTTTAGTTTTCAACGTCAGCTTTTCTTGCATCTTTCCACTTTCCTCCTCTTCTGCTGGCAGACAACAACTTTCAAATTGATATATGGAAGGAACAAACAGGCCCTAGGACGGGTCTGTTCAAAGACTCCGAGTGTCCGTAAGGGCTACCTGCAGCCTCCAAGGCGACCTCCAAACATGCCATGAGGTTTTTTGGATCACAGATAACAGGAAATGAGCAGTACATGCACGTGCAGAGGGAGTGATGAACCAGGCCCTGCTCTTGCTTCAGGCTGACGAGCAGAGCTCTCCTTTGAACTTGATGAACAAGACCTGCAGCCAGGTCTCCAGATGACACTGTGCAGGGGACTCCTCTTGTGCTTTTCTTGCCACTGAAGATGACAACATCTGCTTTTCATGTCACACCTCAGTTATCCCTCAGTGTAACAGACTGGCACTCCCTTTACTCAGCAGTATAACAATCATTTATGATGCATCCCCTTGACTGTTCAGCAGTGATGAATTTAGGGTTTACTGCTGTTTATTAAACTACCTAAACTATTCCACATCTGACCCACCCTTATGGTTACAGATACAGCTGAGCATCAGCCTGAGAGGTGCCACCTTATGAGGAATCTGTACCCAAAACAATTATTCAACAGTCAAAATGAGTGGCTTTCCCTGCAAGACCAATTCTAAGCAATGACACTTCTGGGAGTAACTGACAACCCCCTGCCTGTGCTCATGAATTTGACAAGAAAGGCAGACTTTAAAGTATTTTCCTGTTCTAGTCAGTGTTTTACATCTTATGCATTACTGAAAGTTTTTTCCTCAACACATTTTCTTCTCCCTGAACACCAAACCCACACTTGAACCAGCTTGTCACAGTCTACAGAGATAAGTAAACAGACTTCTGATCACAGTGAAAGAGGGATGGTGACAACTGCTATCTTATTCTGGGTGGGCAAATTTTCCATCTTCTGCTACAAAACTGGAGAACATATAAACTCTAATAAAGGGAACTACACAAGCCTGTGATAATGTCACTAGTAACTTGGTAGCATGACAGAACATCTCTTAATACTCCTTCTTAAGATCAAGGGTCCAGGCTTTGCATTTTCAAATTATCTGTGTGCCAGCTGTGATACATGGATCTCTAACACATGACGAGATGTCTCTATTTACAATTTCTTTTAAAGCACCAACAGTGAAAGTGAACTTTGGAGATGGAATTTTAAAGGCAGTGGTTTTCTTGTAAAGCCCTGGAGATTTCAAGGTAGGGGATATCACATGTTACAAATCAGAAATCAAGTTCAGAATTACATTCTTTCAAGATAAATAAAAGGAATTTTAGAAGGTTTACTCTACAAGCAGAGTGCTCCTCTGATTCTAAGAGCACCTGCTATTAATTCTCTGGAAATTAGACGAGAAACCCATGAAGCAGAGAAGTTACGTACGAATGCCTCAAGCCAATAGATTTTTTTTAACATTGCACCAACTCAGCATATTAACATTATAGTAAAACTAACCTCTTACTTATTTTAAAATTTTAAAAAGGTAAGGAGAAAAATAACTGGCATTCTCTGCCTCAGAAACTATCTGTTCAGAACACTGATTATTTTTGTTATTCCTATTCCACCACATTGTGCATTAATTGCATGACTGCAGTTATGAGGAGAAGCATTAATTCTGGGAACAACTAATTCAGTCTGCTTGGCAGAATAAAATCAAACTCATAGGAAAGGTGAGAAACAAATTTTGGATTCTGCAACCAAGCCTCCAGTCTCAGGCAGCACACTTACAGCATCCTTGCTCATCAGAGCTGTCACTGCAGTCCAGGTTGTGGTCACACTTCTTGCTTTTCCCGATGCACTGCCCGCTGGCACAGCGGAACTGATCCGTTAAACACAGCACTGCAAAGAACCCCCACACCAACAGTCAGCATCAGAAACTCCTCCCCTTGAAAATCGTTAAGAAATAAAGACGCCGAAGCATGCAATCAGGAGTATCTTGGGAGAGCTTGGAGTGCTGCAAGCTTCGTTTCTGGAGGCAGCCAGTGGCACACGAAGTCCCTCACGTGAACCATACAGAGCAAGTGACTCAGTGTTCTGTTGAGGATAGTGCACACTGGAACCTGGGCTTTACTGCCTGCTTACAGTAAGAGCACTACAAGATAAAGTGACCCTCAGCTAAAATAACTCAGAAGCCATTGAGAAGACTGGCACTTATCCCAGGACATGGTTAGTGCAATATTAATGTAAGAATCTCCAACCCTAAGCATTTACTGTAATGTAAGAGAGAAGAATTAAGTTATGAAAAATAAATCTGCCAAACCATGATAATAAAATTGTTTAAGAAAAATAAACGTCCTTCTTAATGTCCTTGTGCTCTTCCTGTAAATCAGAAAACTCCTCGATCATGAGATAATATATTGACTCAATATTGTATTTTTAAACTGAAACAAAGGACAGAATATAAAACTGAAGCTTTGCCACTACACTGAAAAAACAAAAGGTGCTGCAGGCAAGGTGCTGGCTGCTGCTGTTTCCACATATTCCTGCCTCCTGTTTCTCATAAATCCAGAAATCCTTTTTTGTCTTCAGCTGAATTAAGAAGTTAAACTAAAGGCTTTGCTGATTTGTAATCAACTTGAATACTCTCAGCAACAGGACCACTTTGAAGGTGATTAACAGCCCCTAGTTTGACATCTCCAGCCTCTGGATGACAACTGGGAAGTTAACTTGTGCAACATATTTTCAGATGCCAGCATCTCAGCTGGCTAACAATCACCTTTCAGCACACAGGAATTTCAGCTCTATGTTTTTGTTTGAGCTGGAGCACATCTTCTGGAAAGAAATTTAGCCTTGATTTAAAGACATTTCAACAGTCTCCACAAAGAAGAAAAATGCACTGAAAGGATATAAAAAGAAGCACCCTTTCAGGCTTACAAATTGTCCCTACAACTCTTCGCTACATCTGCAATAGGGAAAGGATGAGTTTGCTCACATTTCATGTTGTGTAGTGGTGGGGCAGTTCAGATTCCACCAGCAAAATCTGTCTTTTCCAAAATGAACTTAATTCTCATTGTGCTGGCAACAGCACTTCCTTTTGTAAAGATGGCTTAAATACTCTCTTTTGCTGTGCTCTGTGGGAAGAAGAGGTCTCCAGAAATCTCCTCTGTCTCTCACTCCCGCTTACTCAGAAAAACTAATTTTGTTCAGGTATTGTAAAATAAACTATCCCAAAACCTTTACTCAGTACAAGGCAGACAAAAAGCTGTGACAAGGATTTGCTCCACTTTGTAGTTCACGCCCAGATATAAGGTTTTTAGAGCTTAAAATCATGCCATTTTTGATAGTACTTTTCACAAACCACTCTGACGCTGATCACTCAATTTCCACTTCACAGGTAGAGAAACAAAATGATGGGGTTACGAAATAACTTCTTTTTAACAGACCAGCTTAAAAAGTAGCAGAGCCTTGTGTCTTTTCAAATCCTACTCAGCAGTAACGCTGGTACTTATCCCAGTGTCCCCGTGGCGGGCGCATTTCCGTCCCGCCTGGCGGTTCCCTCCGTACCTTCGCAGTTCTTCTCGTCCGAGTTGTCCTGACAGTTCGCTTCCCCGTTGCAGCGCAGGGCAGCGTCTATGCACTGCCCGCTCTCACACTGGAACTGGCTGTCAGAGCACACCGGGCAGTTCTTCTCGTCACTGTGGTCCTCACACTCGGTGAAGCCGTCGCAGCGCCAGGCCACCGGGATGCAGTCAATCTCACCTGTGAAACAGGTGAACTGCTGAGGGGAGCATGTTGGTGGTTCTTTGAAAATCAAGCAAACAAACAGAAGTTAAAAATCCAGGTGAACAAACAGCAGATTGGGACAGGACAGAAGAGCTCAGCTGCTTTCCTGTGCCAAAGCAGCTGATGAACAACGTGCCACATCATAAAGTCACTTCCACAGCCACTGCGTTCACAGCCACTTCTGCAGACCTTGAGGCCTGCGTGACTGATGCAGGCTCACATCAACGTGGGCTTGACAGATGAAGAACAAGAGGAGCAGAGAAACATGCACACTCAAAACGCATTTATTTTCTTCCCACTTCAGACCCTCACACCTTTCTCTTAGTAAGACTTCAGGTCAAAGTCATCACACTCTTCAACTCCCCCTTTCCTGCAACACCACTGTATGCACAGCCAATGGCTTACTCTCTTTTTCATGTTTGACAGTCATTGTATAGAAGATGTTAAAAGGATGTAATTTGCTGCAGATGGATGCACTGTGACTCAGTGTCTAGTTATGTGCCCTTGACAGCTCTATTCAGTCAAAATTCTTTTAAAACAAAAAACTGCTCCATCTAGTCAAGTTCCACTACCTCAACACATCTGTTAGCTGTTATTTAACATTTACTATGTTAACTGTTAATCTCAGGCAGTAAGTAAGTGTAGATTTTTCCTCTTTTTTTAATCCTCCTTTCCTCCTCCGGCTTTTTTGCTTGGTATTAAACTTGCTCTGAGAAAGTATCTGGATTATGTTAGCTCTTGTTCCATTGTGAGACCACACGTCGCCTCGATGGCGAGATGATTGCATAATAAATCCATTCAGTCCAGTGGCACAAAGAGATCCAAGCACCAAAGTGCCTGTCCTCGCCCCCATTCCAGCCCCACCCCTGGAGACACCAGGGCGGGGGCTACAGTGGCCATATCGCCATGGAAGGAGGCAACTTGCCCTTCTGGGACTGCAGTTCAGAAAGACATGCACAGGGTGAGCTTGGAGGGGACAACAGAGAAGGACAAAACAGCACAGACTGTGCAATGTGCCAGAATGTGAGAATCTACCACTGCCTGAAAAGGCAGAACATGGGGAGTGACAGGAAAAAGTAATAAAAATCATACAATTCAAGAATCAAGTTGAAATAATTCAACTCGAATCTTAAGTGTGAGTCTTAAGTAGAAAGGGTGAACAGAAATCCTTACTCAACAGTTAGGGATTTTTTTCCTCTTCCCTTACTCCTTCTCAATACTTGCAGATTTAGCTGGAGGGTGGAGGGAAAGAGGTGAGTCTGTACAGGTGTGTAACAGCACCTGGTGCACTGTCACATTCCTTTGGCTCAGAAGCCATCCCTGAAGATGGAGACCCTCCCCAAGGCCAAAGCTAAGAGCCCAGTGACACAGAACTTGGGAAGGACTCACCTCCACAGGACAGCTCATCCTGCAGCAGCACCAGGTGCACGGGGCAAGAGCAGCGCGTGGTGCCGTCCCCCTTCACAATGCAAATGTGGGAGCAGCCACCATTATCTTGAGAGCATGGATGTTGTCCTAGGATTTTAATAATAAGAAAGACAGGGACTGATAAGAAATCTCCACCTATTTTATGATCTTCCAGTCATTTCTTCATTACCCCCTACCCCCTGGGGAGAGGAATAATGAAAGATCTCTGTTAATGTTGTATTTTGTTGGGTGTATTTCTCCCTTTACACAGATCTATAATTATAGCATACATTGGTAACCCTCCATGATCTGAAACTACTCTAAGAATTTATACTAAAACAGTGCTCAAAGCATTTTGCTTCTTGTGTGAGGTAGCAGTAGTACTCTGCAGCAAATAATACATTAGTAATACAAAAAGATGTCTTGGATTCCATACTTCATTTTCTCTACCAAAGACCATTAAAAAAATAAACTTTTCTAATGTATGAATTCTGAAGCTTCCACGCTGTCTCTGAAACTCAAATTAACATGCTCTAGATAAATATGTCTCTTCATTTTAATGTTTAATAAGGACAACATACTTCTCTTGGAACTCCTGACAGATTTACTGAGATTAATAGCACACAAAACTAGTAGTAGTCTGCACTGATGTTTTAATTAAACATCCCTAGACATTTTTCTACATATTTCTCCAAGGCATGCACCACAGCCTGCTAACCAGGCCTATTTCCTCCAGGATGACAGCAACTCCACTGCTTTTACCATCCACCTCCCACCGCTTCAAGCGTGTGTGTGTGTGTGTGCATGGAAAGGTCTGGTAAGCAGAAACTTTTTAAAAGCACAGCCCTGATCAACACCAATTGCTATTTAATACACACCTCCTTTGTGCAATGCAACATTGCTCTTCTGTCAAATCACTTTCGGTATGAAATACCACCACCAAAAATTGTTCACTTTGCCTTCAAGGCAGGCAGTCCACTGAATCATTGACAACTAGTGACAGGCCCTGAGAGCTGTGCTTGCCTAAACAGTGAACACCCAATGGCAACGCACTAGCATGATCCAGAAAGTCCTCTGTTAGGGATAACAGGATGTTTCCACTGTGCCTAGAGACACTCAAATGCCAGGTGCCTGGATGGGACTACCAATCAAGTTGTCATCAGCAAGAAAACATGATGCTGGGGTTGTGATAGATTTCCAGTCTGTTGCCAAGTGCCTGAAGGAAACAACCTAACAGCACCGATACCAACTTCTGGCCCCTTCCATCTGCACTGATGTTGATCAGCAACAAGGCACAACAGGCTCGTGTCTCTTGGCTCGAGTCTCACAGGCCCTGTTTGCACCTGCAAGCAGGGATTGCACTCACTGTATTCCTGCAGATTGAGCTCCTTCACAGCATGGATGTCACTGAGTTGTGCAATACGAGCCTGGACCTTTGTACGTCCTTCTCGACCGGTCATATCGATCTTTTCAATCATCTGCTGCTGCCTGTCAATCCAGTACAGCCAGTTCTCAAATACAGTTAGTCCCACAGGCTGCAAGATATTGGAGTCTTCCAAAACGATCCGGTTAGCACCTGCAGAAGGGAGAGAGTGCTTTGGTTCAACTAGGAAAAACTGAAAAACTACCAGAAACATCTGCTACACTACTCATACCATTATTTTTCACTACTTTTATGCTACTGGGTAAGCCTAACTACAAAACCCCAGGCAATTCTGGGTCCTCTGATGCAAGACTAATGCATTTTGCAGGCAGATGATCAAATTTTTTTGTTTTGCTTTTACCAAGAGCAGAGTTTTTGTGCTCAAAAAATATCTAGTGTATTTAAAAAGCATCTGGAGTGGGAGGGCTCATCTCTCATGAGCCTTTCCAGTTTCTTATCAATATGATGGAAATCGGTAGTTCTTTTCATTCTTCTTTCCCTTTTTGGAGAGATTAATTGCTTTGTCTTGCCATACAACAGGGAATAAGAAGATGGATTATTGGCTTCAGCTAACCCATACAAGATAAAATCCAAATGAAAGCAGGGTAATTAGGACTTCTCACATGAATTATGAGATTAACACTTCTGACTTCCTCATGTTCTTTCCTTTCAGCTACGTTACCTTCACTAAGCTATTAGTGCTAAATTGGGAATGCTCCTTTCTTCCTAGCAAAGACTTACTTTCCTGGGTTCCTTTAACAATCACCAGGAGCAGACAAGAGGCCTTACACCTCTGAAGAGTGGCTGTTGATTTTTATGTCAGATTTTCTGGCATTAAATACAATAAAGAGCGACTGTCACATTTAATGGTTAACTTTCCACATGAACAGAACACAGCCAACAGCTGTTTTAAAAGTACCACTAAAGTCTGTCTGAGGACAGTGAAGACTTTGTAACTCACACAGAAGGAAAATGTTAGTCAAAACCTGAGGGCTCAGGAGGGAGGCTTAATCCATACTTCCATCATTTAGCACATTGATGAGGTCATTAACAGTCAACTATTCAGTGAGTCGATCAGATTCTGAGCACAAAATTATTTGCAAAGCACACGGAATCTGCTTCAATTTTTAGAAGCTGAAACAGGATCACACAAGTCAAGCTAAAGCTTGAGAATTTACCTCTAAATCCTGGTTTCCTAGTTTTCCTAATTTTTCCTGGTAATCCTAATTTCTGGTATCTGAGCTCACTGCTGTGCTCATTTTTTACCTTTACTACAGCAAACAACAGTTTTACATTGTTCATCCACAGAATGATTTTCAGTAAGTTTTTATAGTTTTGTAAAAATATACTGGGATAACTGAATGGCAGTGGGAAAAAAGAAATCTACCACGTCTCTACCATACCCACACAAGATAACCTAACAGGACAGAAGACACACGCACTTCACAATTTTATACTCTGAGTCAGTTCTGTCCCTATCTGCTTTGTTTAGTAGCAAGAAGGGGTTTTTTGCTTGTTGAGAATTTAATCAACATTATGTCAATGATGATGACTTAGAAACAAATTCAGCTATGAAAAATGTGTTTACCTCCTTTTCACTAAATGCACAGAGAGCTCAGAAGTTAAGTAACCTTCCAAACATTTACCAAGCGCTAAAACCTAAAGGAAAACATGGGAATTCAAATCAGCTAGGCTGGGCTCTCACCACCACTTTGGAGCAAAACCAGCAATGATCTGATTAAGAAAAGACGCTGATGAATTCTGAAGGAGGTTATACCCAGACTGATGTAGAAATTAATAGACTGAGTGATGTAAGTCAACCTAAATAACTGCAACCATCTATTAAACCCCAATAACATGACTAATTCTGTCGGGAAAAGGTAAGAAACAGAAACCTGCATCTTGAGAAATAAAGTTAAGCTGAGAATAGGGCAAAATGCAAGGAAGACAGGAAGGAATACAAAAGCTAAGACCTTGACCTACTCAAATGGAGTCTGTACGTGTCCTGCTCTGCCATGCCCATGTCAATCAGCATGGCATTTTGCAGTATGTTCCTAAAGCTCTGAAGCTTAATATTTTCACTCCCTGAATGTCTTAATCTTTCTTTTTAGTATTTGTGACCAAGTGTAACTGACTATTTCTGACTAAACTGAGACACTAAAATCCCTTCTTCCATAAACCAACAATGAAACCCGAAGCTGACTCATCAGGGTGCTAGTCTCCTTTATTGGGAATGTCAGATGAAAGGGAGACATGATTAAGAGGAGCTTTGTCTCCTGGCATCACCATCCCCTTTCCAGCAATACCTTTAACAAAAAGACTTAAAACCAACCAAATAAATACAAAAATCAGGACACACCCATCACTCATTCTATTTCCAAATAAAAATTACTTAATTCCAGAATCATTAGACATTTCCAAATCACACTAATTATTCTGGAATAGAAGAACTAATTTCCAAATAGTTTCCATGGTAGGGAGCTAATTCCAGTCATCTTTTCATAAACAACCCCTTAATCATGTGAAGAATCTGGTTAACTTCAATAGGATCTCCCATTTAGGCAGAATAACCAAGTCCTAACTGCATGCCTGAAGGACAGGGAGGAAACGAAGGACTACATCACATAAAAGGCATCCTAGCTGTCCTTGTCTTTATGGGTACTGGCATCTACAGAATTGACAGAGCAAGAGACTGAATGTTTTTAAGAAGTTAACATGCAGAAAAATTACTCTGCTGGTCAAAAGAGCTTATTAATCAGCATTCCTAAGCACAGGAATGCATCTCAGCAGTTAGCAATTTATCGTGGTGATTATAGCAATCTTTCTGTGGTGCAAATGCCAAAAAGCAAGAGAAGTTTTGGAACGGTTTTTTTTTGTGCTCTTCGAAATATGGTGAGCTTTTACTACACAATATTGGTGATCCAACAGTCACATCTTTAAGGAAAAAAATAAAAAACAGAATCATTAAACCTAGACTGAACTAGAATTTAGACCCGTCTCTTTGTCTGGTGTCCTAATTTCAGGCAGATAACAGACAAAGAGAGAAATAAAGCACGTGTAATATTCTCCTGCCTGTTACTCTACTCACGCAAACCCTGGATCTGGGACAGCTCGGAACGTACCGAGCAACACCACAGCACTTTTTTTTTGTTCTTTAATAATTCACTAACTCAGGTTGTGTCTTGCATTTTAAAACAGTAAACAATCAGGATATCACAGTTCAGTAGTGACCTTGAATCTTCCAGTGACACACCACTGAAAAAAATTACTGTCTTTCTGAGCTTTAATTTCAACCATCTAGAAAAAACAAAATGCTTTCCAAACCAAAAGCTTATTCTAGGAACTTAACAAAAGGCTGAAAATCCAAGCGGCGTCAACAGGATTACCTGCTGCTACTTTGAATGAAGGTACCATGTCATAAGTGGAAGACATTACCACAAACATTAGTGCAAGCTGTCATAACTCCTGTTATGTTTTCAACTCTCACTTCCAGCAACAACATTCAGCCCAATCTGTATCACAAATTAGTACTGATGCTACATGAGGCAGCTGAGCTGATCCAGCAGTTTGCTGGGTTAGGCTAGTAAATGAAAGACATTTGTCTTTCTCACCCAATCTGGACCATATGATTTTCCCTTCTTCTCTTGCTCCACTTCTGGTTGTTCACTGGACTCTTTCCTGAACTGATGCAGCTTTCCAAGGCAACAGAACACCATTCTCTATTTGCCTTTTTCTGTATAATGTTGTTAGGTTATTGTTAAATGGGCTGAATGAACTCACAGAAGAGGTCAGACAAGCAGCATAACCCATCTTGGGGAGCAGGCAAAGAGAATTCCACAGCTGGAAGAGGGAGGTTTTTGTCTTTTGAGGACAGAGAGATGTTAGATCTTCTCTATCCTTCTCACATCTTTTCACCCCAAATGACAGGTACATAAGTAACCTGGACACCTGCTGCTTCAACTCTGCAGGACGCATTTTTCCACTAACAGGGAACTTTCCTCTGACAGATTACTGCACCAAAAACAATGCCTTTAAAAACAACCCTTTCTCTCCCCTTTCCAAAACTGCTGCTATTTATTCATCAACTAACTTTGGGAGACCACACGAAGGTTTTGCAGTGAGAAACCGAAGTAAATAGCATGTGTAGCAATTAATAATGCAAATCACAGAGTCATGAAACTGTAAAGACACGCTGCATGAATCATGCACATTCCCTGGCTGGGAATTCAGGGAGTGATTAGAATCATAGTACAGACTGTTTATAGTAGGAAGGAAAAGATGACACCTTTCTCTGCATTCCCCCACACCCACACCACACAAATGAATCACTGAATTAAGGTGCTACTCTACCTGAAAGGTCACTGCTTTCAATTCTGCGCAGATCTGAGTCAGCCCAGAATAACTTGCCCAGCTGGCTGTCAATAGCTAAGGCAATGGGCTTGCTCAAACCACTGAAAAAAAGGACTTCTCGCTCAGTTCCATCCAATGCTGCTCTCTCAATTTTAGGAGATCTCTCCTGGAGGTTGGTGAAATACATGTATCTGGAACACGAATGATTAGAGGAAAAAGAAGGTTTATTTGATCTCTCCACATTTTTGCTATAAATCCAAGACATCTTAACAAATGTCGGAGTTGTTTTTCATTCTGACAAACAAGCTGTGGCAAGAAAACAACTTGATTTTCAAAACCCTGGGCCTGAATTTCCCCACATACCCTTTCTCTGGGTTCACCACAATGGCTCTGGGCCTATCCTGATCCCCCTTGAGCACCACTCCCATGGGTCTCCCATCCAGGCGAGTCACGTTGATGACGTTGGTGGCCTCGCAGGTCCAGTAGATGTAGCGGCTGTAGATGTCAATGCTCAGGTCATAGGGCTGCATATCCAGGTTCTGATTGGGAACTGGACTTGTCACAACTGTAAGGCTCTGCAAAGGACAGAGAAACAACACACAGGAGAACATTTAATCTTAATCTAATGTGAATAACTTTATTTGCTATGGAGGCACCATGCCTAACCAGTGCTCAGAAAAAGGAGATAGCCAAAATATTACCATAAAGTAAGGAGAAACCCAGGTTCTGTTGCCACACCAACACCTTTGATGAGATGGAGACACTTAGTCCTAATGGTTTGCTGTACTGGCAATCACACAGGCTGACTGCAGCTTGTAAAACTTTGCAAGTTTGACCAGTAAGTCCAAATTGTCTCTGTCTTCAGGGTCCAGGGTCAGTTTCTGCAATTCCTCTACCTTTTTGACATCTCGAGAGTTCAGTTTGGATAGACCCAAACCCAGCACATTTAACGCTCCACAATAGAAACATACCACCACTAATTCCAAAAGCTGCAGCTGAGCAGAGAAAAACACAGCAAAGTGAGGCCAGACATCACTTGAAATGCTTGCCTCATTCTTCTCCACCATTGCTGCCATCTCAGTTGGAGGACACGAGGGTGGTTAATAAATGGAAGGCAGCTCTGCTGTAAAGGTGTAAAGGACATCAGCTAGTGTACAACACTGACTTCAGAGCATCTCCAGCTAACGCCTTACTAGTTCAAGGTCTTGCCTTCTACTGGTCTAGAGTTCTGGAGCTGGCATGCCTTCTTCTTCTTTTTTTAATTATTATTACCTTTAGAAAGAACCTAATCAACATCTTTCATGGACTTCTCTAAAATTCTGAAGAGGATTAATGAATCACTAAATATGGCCTACATAAACATTTTGGAAGCCATGCTTATGAAGTGAGCAGCCTCTACGCTCTCATTCCCAAATTAAACTTCACCAGAAAATTCACCTAACTTTATTTGGCTTGTCAACTCTATGAAATGGTGTGCCTGCCTGCAAGTCTTCCATTTGTTTATTCTGCTGAAGCTGGCAAAACCATGGTGACTTTGACAGGTTTAAGTATTATTTAGATATTTCAAAATTAAAAGCATTGCTAAATTAAGAGTTAAGGCTGAAGGGCATACAGCAGGATCTACCACCACACCCACCACCAGAAACCACACTCTTAAAATTCAACTGAATGTAGCACCTCTCTTGTGTTGTGTTGCTCACCTTAGTCTCTCGCTCCTCCCACGTTCAAAAACTCAGGAAGAAAAGATCTATTTTAAAATTCAAAATCGAATAAGCAGTCACTGGTCACAGTTAACCTCGCTAAACCTGCATATTGGGTTTGTATGGCCAGGTTTTGGTTGGGGGCAGCGAGGGCATAGGGATGGGTTCTCCGAGAAGGTGCTGGAAAGCTTCCCCCATGCCCAGCAGAGCCAATGCCACTGAATCCAGGATGGTCCCACCACTGGCCAAGGCTAGGCCACTCAGGGATGGTGGTAACACCTCTGGGATAATATATATAAGAGGAAAAAAAGTTATTGGGCAGAAGCAATTGCAGTCAGAGAAGAGCGGAGTGAGAATATGTGAGAGGAACAGCCCTGCAGACACCAAGGGCAGTGAGGAAGGAGAGGCAGGAGCTGCTCCAGGATTCCCCTGTGCCCCTGCAGCCCATGGAGGGCATGTGGGTGCAGAGATCCACTGCAGCCCTGGAGGAGCTTCTGCTGCAGCAGGGGGATGCCCAGAGGAGGCTGTGACCCCTTGGGAAACCCCATGGAGAGAAGAGCCCAGGAGAACACTGGAGCAGGTTTCCTCTGTGAGGGACCCAGGCTGCAGCAGCCTGTTCCTGAGGGACTGCGCCCCATGGGAGGGACTCACACTGAAGCAGTTCATGGAGAAACGTAGCCCATAGGAAGGACTCATTTTGGAGGGAGAAGTTCATGGAAGACTCTCTCTGGTGGGAGTGACCCCCACTGGTGGAGGGGAAAGACTCCTCTCCATGAGGAGGAAACAGTGGCAGAACAAAGTGCGATGAACAGACTGTAACCCCTTATCCCAACTCATGAGCCTTTTGCTGTATTTTGTCTCTCGTGTCCAGTTGAGGAGGGAAGTGACAGTGTGGTTTAGGTGGATGTCTGGCCTCCAGTCAGGGTTGAACTACCACAGCCTGTATTACCTTTTGCCTTCTACCCTACCCTACTTCTTCTGTATTCTCCGGTCAAATACGTTTTCCCAAGCCTGCTACATCTTTTACAGGTTCAGTCTAGTCACTCTGTGCCCCAGTGATTTACAACACCTCTCTTCCTATCTGCTCCAGAACCTGGGAGGCTCCAGACACAGTGGTGTGCTCACATAGTTCCAGCCTCCTTGTTTCAGAGGATCTACCCCTGCACTCTGCTCACATACCTTTGTCACACCCTCCGTTTCTCCCAAGAACCTTCCCTTCCATGTTTCATATTTCAAACAAGGGCTTCAAACAGCTTCCAGACAAAAGACAGTGTTGAGCAAATAATGTGCCGGGAACAACAGCATCCTCAAGCTGGCCTTGATTTCCCATGTTTTATTTATTGCTGCACCTCCCAGATTTACTGACTGAGGACTCCAGGAAACTCCAGATGCCACTTGTTTTGCCAAAGGACAGCAACCAACGGGGGAAGTCTGCGCATCTAAATTATCCCCATACAACCAGTCGTTGTTTGGCACGGGCATGCCAAACGTTCAGAATTCCACCCCCCCTCAGGGTACCTGGCTGCCATCTTCCTGTGCCTTCCGGATGATGTTCTGCCGAGAGTCGATCCAGTACAGCTGCTTATCCAGGGGGTCGTAATCAATGGCTCGGACATTCCGGAGGCTGTGGATGGGCAGTATGATATCTGGGCTCTGCTGCTCATCTATCACCATGCGATTAATCGCGTTCTTCTGACTGAACAACAGAAAGGTGGTAGGAGCTGGATGGGTTATAAAAAGAAAAGGGGTTGAAAGGGTTACACGTGGCAATAACATTGGGCATTTTTATGTTTGAGAATGACAACGACAATCCATAACCAGACATTTATTTCGTTCCCCTTTTTCCTCTTCCTTTGCCAAAACCAAACAAAAAAATCAAAACGTAATAATCCTGTTGCAATGCATCTGAATAACTTAGTCTCTGAAGTGCCCTAGCCAAATTATCTCTAGATATGATTATCAGAGTTCCTAGAATTCATCAAGGTTACTAAAACATAAATCGTACTGAACTGAGAAAAGAAGAAGCTGAGAAACAGAGTAAAGAGAATGCAAGAACTAGATAAAAAGGATACCTAGACTCTGACCAATCACGTATCTAAGACACTCAGACTAGGCGAGTGAAAGACTGAGTAACCAAGCAAGTAATGTGTGAATGAGTGAACAGTAATCCTAGAAATGTATAATTGAAGTATAATGTAAACAATAAATGACTTCTATAGAATCATATTAGTTCTGTATTCAGAAATTCCTTACTCCTGCACAATCCCAACCTCTGATGAGTACAAAAAGCCTTTTAAATGACCTCATTTTACTATAAATGTCTGTACGTGGATGTGACAGGCAAAGATAAGATTCTTTAAGTGGCAGGACTAGTGAATGCGAAGACTTCTGTCAAAAGCATCTCAAAGAAGAATGGTCAGTTATGCCTCTCAAAGAATTGTCCATTTTTTTTCTAAAAGGGTCTCAGGGAAATGCAGCTCCACTATTTTGAAGTTGAACCCTTTGCTAGGTGCACTTCTACTTGCAGAGGAAGGTGAGAAAAAGCCAGCACTGCTTCCTTATTTAGACGTTTCAGGGACAAGAGATTGACAGTGGTTTAGTCCTGTTCCCATAAATCCTCTTTCTGTATATACTGGAATAAAACAACTAATTCACAGGAAAATTTCTTAACTGTGTGTGAGGCCGTGTTTTTGGAGAATAATACATTTGCTCTTCTCAAATCTATGTATCTTTACTATTTCTAGGTGGTTATCTGACACCTAAACAACCTGCAATGAGAAAAAGAAACCTGATATTCTGCCCAGCAGAAATTTCCCAGACAAATGTTTGTAATTAGAAATACCATCAAAGAGCAGAAAGTAAGATTTCAACACCCCATACAGCTGTAGTTTACCAGCTGTAACTTACAGCAAGTGCACAAATTAAATTTTTTTTTTAATTAAAAAAAAAAAATTATCTCTGTATTACATAACTGGGTCAGAAATCAGAATCAGAAGAAAGCATTTTCCTTTTTCAGACGGCTCTTTTCAATAATGCTGTACCTGAAGCCACTGCTGTGCAAGATGGCATAAGAGCCAATTGCCAGAAATGGAGCTTGAAGCCTCCCTGAAGTTTGTACATCAATTCTCTATAGTGCAATTCTGGAGAGAGATTAGCAGTGGGACACTGCATTCATTTACCAGCCTGTAAAACAGGTAATGCAGCACCTGGGAAAGGGGAGGAAGCAAAAGTCTCCTAGAGAACATCATCACCTTGCTTTGTTATTTTAGTATATGCTTTGAACAGCTATTCTGACTGCAGGGAGAAAAAAAAAAAGCAGGGAGGAGTTTCCTTGGAAACCAACACTCTGTCCTAACATCCTATAACAATCAGGCCTAATTGCAAGGTATTTTTGCTTTCTGGAAAACCTGTATTTTCCCTCCAAGCACTTCTCTAATAATTTAAGATGCCTTCTATTTAGCTCTAAACCGTAGAAGAAAGCACAAAAAAAGAAATAAAGCGAAGACAAGTTTATATGAATGTGTATAGCAAAATAATGGATTCAGAAACATCAGAATTCTTACCAAGAAGCTATGATAGAAATGGAAAGGGAAAAAACTTACAGTAAAACAGTGCAGGTAAACATGTAAGCACATAAAATTATTTCTACTTTTCCCCAAAGACACCCTCTCACTTTCCAAGACTGCCTGGCTTACAACTTTGAATTGATGGCTCATTATCAAAAGCAGCAGCTGAATTTCTCCCCTTGAGACTCCACATCTCTGAAACAGTACCAATTTCAAGAATCCCTTTCCAGTTTTCATCATTCTTCCTCCCAATAGTCACATATTTTAGCTGTATTTTTGGCAGCAGGCAAATGGAGTGCATTGAGTGTGTCTCCTGTGTAACCCTGCCTTCCAACTTCATGACACGTGGTAGGTCTGCAGAGATCTCACGAGAGCATAATTAAAAGACTCTATGCACGCAAGGGCAGGGTATTCCAGAAGGGAGGACCTCTACACAGGGCCTGGACTAATAATGTTCAGGAGGTATACACAAGCAAGTAATACAGGCAGAAGAAAGTTAAAACAATTCATGCTCCAATTGTAGTGTCCAAAAAAAGGAATTAAATTATTTGCAGAGAGGCCTAAATCTCCAATTACCTACAAAGGAGAAGCTGGAAAATTCCCAGGTTTGAACATGGCAGAGGAAAACTCCTAATACCACACAAAGAGCCCTGAACTGTACCATGGGGAAGTGGTTCTATTTGCTCACAATGTATTCGATACATTCCTATATTTTACTCCTTGCTTTGTTTCCGGAAGTGTTTTCACAAGAAAAACATGACCTTCGATCATTCTGCTACTTTTTCTCCATTGGAAGTCAAAGTCCTCCACCTAGAAGATCACAGTCACTATCAGAGAGGTGCCAGTCGTGCCTCAAACTTGCATGAACACATGAGAGTACCAAGGTGCAAGAATCCAGCTGTCATGCAAGGGGCCATTGTGATAAAAAATGAGAGGAGAAGGACAGAACACATGGGGAGTAGAAAAGCACAGTTTTTTGAAAAGCATGGTTTTCAAAAAATGCCATGAGGTGGCATTTGTGGAACAATCTGCCCAGCTTTTGGCTTTAAGACAACAGTTGGATGTCTCTACTCATGCATAACGTGGATGAGATACAATCTGTCTCTCTGTACCACGAATCTCTTCACCCACTGGCTAATGTGAATGACACAAGTGGAAATCAGCCATCCAGAGTTGCTGCCAAAATTATGAGAGCTTCACTGGCAGCCAGTTATTGAGAGATGGATAAATTATTTGGTTAGAAACTAATTACACACAGCCTGAGGGGCCTTGCGGTTTGTATTCTGCACAACAAAAAAGAAAAATGGGGCTTGGCTGCACTGAGATCAGGAGCCAGACTGCTGGGGAAGCCATGGAGCCCAACCCATCCTCACTGAGGAAAAACACTTGTAGAGGTCTGAGTAGCCCACCTCAGCATCTCATCAGCCAGCAAACACAGCTACTACAGAATGAAATCCTAACCCCATAAAAGCTGCACCAAGTCTAGAATCCAGACTGAAGTATCACATATCCTTTATGCCAGGCAAGACTAGAAATACATAAGCAGATACATAAACAAGCAAGTAAGCACTTGAAGAGGGTCTGATGGAGACACAGAACCAAAACAATTTTAGCTTTCATGTTTACACAGATGTAGCCGAGCCACAGGAAAAGTTCACTAATGGCCATTCCTCTTATTTAATTAAGATATTGGTATGTTGCAAGACTATTTTCTTTTTGTTTTTTGCTTTCGACATCCTATGTTGTCTTAAAACTCAGTAAGATATTACTACTGGAAAACTGTAAAACTCTTTTTTCCTCCAAGTAGAATCTGGCAGCTAAACACACACGCTCCTGCGTTTCCTCTTCATTCCTCACGGCTTACCACTGCAGGTCCTGTTGTCGGAGTTCAAGGAATAGTGAGCTGGGCAGCCACAGACAAACCCTCCCACGGGGACTGCCAGGCACAGGTGAGAGCAGTGACCATTGCTGGAGGCACACTCGTTCCAGCCCGCCTGCCGGGAGGAGTGGAAGACCAGGATGTCCATGACGTAATCCAAGTGCCCCTGGATGATGGTTCGGTTCTGGCCACTGGTCTTGTTGGCTCGCTCGATGCTGCGCCGGCTCCAGTCTGTCCAGTAAATGTAATCCTGGTACTGGGTCAGGCCAAAGGGGTGAGGCAAATCATCAGCTATGATCTCACGGTTAAGGCCTGTGTCCAAAAAGAAGGGAGAGAAAAAGCAGAGTTATATGGGCACAAGCAGTATACTGTTGAACACATGCCCTGCCCAGAAAGGTTCCCATGCGATTACTTTAAAGTTACTCTTTCATCGTTACAAGAGTAAGTTACAAAGTAATGTACAGTAGTCAAAAGGAATCTCAGAGTTTATCACAGAAATGTGCTAATCCTGCTAGTCATTCACAGAAAAAAAAATGTAGTTTACTGAAGAGAAAGTTTCCATTTTGAAAATAATCAGAGTCCTCAGAAAGATTCTGTCCTTTCCCTCCTTCCCAAAACTGAAAGAATGCCTCTCAATTTAATGCAGGATCCTGACACTGTATTTCCAGTTGAGCATATCTTGTACCACACTTTTCCTACTGCTCAAAAAAAGAAAATTGTTATGAGCTTAATGACATACTACATTGCGTTATGAGAAAAACTGAATGTACAAGGCTAAACTAATCTGTCTCTGGAATGGCACAACAGGAAGGAGCAGCCAGAAAGTCAGGACAGAAAACAGCTAATTGTGTATCCCATGGAAATGTTAAGAGATCTTAAGGGGCAGGACATGTCAGGGGGGAATTATTTCAACGGTGTTTTATCAATCACTTGACTACCATGGCACCTCCTGCTGTGTAGTCACACAAAATGAACAGGAGATTATGAAGCAAGAAGTCATTCCCTCTTTGCACACAGAAGTCAAGGATGAACAGTCCCACACTTTGCTGTGACCAGTCACAGGGAAAAGGAGCTCTAATGCCGTGTCCAGTCCCACATTTCACAGGGAAAAATGGAGTAGGCCTCCACAGCACACCAAAATACATGAGAAGCTGAAGAAAAGCTTTTCTATCACATGTAATTCCCATATTGCATTTTCCTGTTTTGATCTTTTTCTAGCTTTGTTCCACTACTGGAAGCATACTGTTTAAAGCAGACTAACTTCATTAGCCTTAAATACCGGCTAATTATTAATGCTTAAATATTGGCTATCGTCGATGCTAATCTGAGTAATTTAGCATAAAACAAGGCAGTTCACTCCTATGAGCACTGAGAAGCTAAAACAAGGTGCTCTGCAAACTTGAGAGGGCCTAGGTCCTCCACACAGTACTCTGGGACAGTGAAAAAATAAAATATTTTGCCTCCATTTAGCTGCAATTAACAGTTTATAAAATCATCACAGACCCCAGCACAAGAGAACTCTCCTGCTGATAAGCACTAGCCAGGAAAAGGTCCTTACCATGAAGAATACAGGAGGGGGTACCCTGAGGATACTAACAAAGATGTAAAACCAAATTGTATTAAATTACATGTTGAATAAGCTGTTGTTATCTTCTTTTTGGCTTTTTTCTACCTTTGCTATGTATTTTCTAGTGCTCTTGAGTGCAGCAAAACAAGACCCTCCAAAACACTGCAAGCTGACATCTCTGTCCTACATATAACTGGAAATATGTACACCTTGTGTAATTTTAACTTTCTGAGCAACCCAATCATCTACAAGAAAATCGAGGCCTTGCTAACCACAGTGTTACATAAACATGAATTATAGAAGCAAACATTAAAGGTGTGCGAGGCTGGAAAATTTTTGTCTTACGATGCGTATCGTTGCGTTATCTAAGCCACAATTTGCCAGGAGGCAGCTGCAAAAAGCAGCACTGCCCTCAGGGTGCTGCCCAGGGCTCTGGGGCTCACCTAACATGTTGGAGGACTCTATCAGGTTGGTGTCCAGGTCGGTCCAGTACAGGCGCCTCTTGGCGTAGTCAATGGTCAGGCCGTTAGCACGTCCCACGTTTGGGACCAGCGTGGTCCTCTCACTGCCATCCATAGCAGCTCTGTCAATCTTTGGCTTGCCACCCCACTCAGTCCAGTACATGAACCTGGTTAAGAGAACAGAAGAAAGAAAAATAATTGCATTCAATCCAAGAGAACTCAAGAGGAAAAACAAAACAAAAACCTGTAGAAAGAATAAGAGAAAAAGAAGAGCTGTCAATTCAAGCATTTATTAAGACCCATTGTGCTAAATGAGTTTTTTTCACAAAGTACGGGCAAGAAAGTGAGTCAAGTTTCCTCAAAATGCTTCCATCATTATTTTTACCCACTTGGACCCGGATTTTCACCAGCAAGTTCTGTGTGACAGCACATTGCTAGTAACTAATCCATGAATGTCCATTTAAGAGGCAGAGGTTGGCAGTCCAGCACCTTCATTTATACATGGTTATTTAGCAGGGTGTTTTTCCAGAGCACTTATCTTCTGTTTCTAGTCAGTTGTCTCTCAAATGAAGGAACACAAAAAGGTAGATCTGCAGGGTACTTTTGTTAATAGGTGCCACTGCTCATGTCCACACAACTAAGTCAACCAGCCACATAACAAGTGCCTTACATCTCAGCCAAGACACACAAAACTGTATGGCATTTCCACTGGAGCAAAACCACAGTTGTTACATACTCACATGCCAGCTTATGCCTCATTAGGAAGAAGGACAGACTTGCACATGTTTACATTTTCTTTAGGCACTGCACAGTAGAGTAGGATGTATATTTGTATATTATATATTTGATGTCTGGTTAGTCACTTCTTCCAAAATATTAAGCTGATACCATTCTAGAAAAAGTGAGAGGCAGCTATCCAATATTTATACCTTTGGGTTTTAATAACCCTAGTAACAAACCCCTGGGAAGTCTTTAAAGTCCAGCCAACTGCTTAATAGGAAAGGTTGCTTCAGAAACTGATGATCAAGGGGGAGAAATTCTTAAGCCACCAGGAATACTTGCAAATTTTTCTTAAAAATTTTGCAAGTATTTTGTGTATAAATTTTGCAAGCTGGTCACAGCAGGGAGCCAAGTGTTAGAAATGCCCCCATGGCAGCAATGCCTTGTAACCTTCTGTTTAAAGTACAACTATATTGTATATATACTTATGTAATTATACATACATATATAAGTATACAGCTATACTATTGCTGTAAAGAAAAACAGGCATTCTGACCCAATGAATTTTTTTCTGATCTGTGGTGAAGAGACAAAGCACTGAATGATGATAATCCTTGGGGAAAACCTACTTCCAGTGTAAAACTAGAATCATCCATAGCAGCCTTTTGTTACAAGTGAGTAACTGGATCCAAGAATCTGATGTTGAATTCTCATCCAGGCAATCCCTGGCACATCAGGGCTGAATCCAATCTAGGATCCCACTGGAGGTGACCATTGCCACCACCTTGTTGAAATAAAGCAGAAGGAATGTGTTTCAAGTTCTCTGCACTGCTGTGGCTCTCACAGCATGACTGGGAACTGTGACAATGTCATAACCCTTGTAAATGAAGACCCCTCATTTGAAAAATAATGCAATATTGGTATAACCTCAGAAAGCTTTTGCAGTAATTAGTTATTGCCAAGTGAATGTTTCATGGTAGAAGAACTATTTCAGAAGCTGAATAGTTAGCTTGACTTGCCCCATTCCTTCCCCCCTCTCCCTGTTTATTGCCCTACTTTTGCTATTGCACTTCAATGCAACTGAGAAGTTTCTTAGAAAATCTTTCATTTGTGGCATAGGTGAATATAATTGTTTCCACTCCTTCTCTGTCCCTCTTCCCTTGTCCATACAAACTAAAGTTTCCTTATCTGAAGAAACAAACACATTCTTTATGCTAAGACTATAAACTTCACTCTCCCACCCTCAAACTAAATCATTTAGTACCTTTATTGGACCCTAACTTGTGATAGAAAGAATCTTAATTTTTAAAATGATAAATATATTACTTTCAATGCTACAGTCCTTTTCTGATTAATGAATTACATAAACCTAAAATTACTTTGATTTTGTGGTTAATTACAAAACTAAATATAAATCCCTTTCTAATGAGCTGATTTTTTTTTTTAGTGTTTTTAATGATTATTCAGGACACCAAGAGTATATTTCTCTAAATCACCAGGTAGTATTCCCGGGCTCAGTTCTCTCAGGGTTTACAGGCAGTCCTTAACTACCATGCCCTAGAGGAAGCATCACAATGTTGTTTTTCACTGTTCATAAACACAGAATTAAATTAGCAAGTTACCCCTCAGCAGGGTCCAGTGCCAGTGCCCGGGGACTGTCGAGATCTTTCCACACGAGCACCTGGCGGTGCTGCCCGTCCAGCTTGGACACCTCGATCCGGTTTGTGCCGGTGTCAGCCCAGTACAAGTTCTTCCCCAGCCAGTCCACGGCCATGCCCTCGGGGTAATCCAGGCCGAACTCCACGACGTGTTCCAGCGCGCTGCCATTCATAAACGCTCTGCTGATGGTCTGCGGGGATACAAAGATACACAGGCAAATTAGAAATCTTACCAGTCTGTCACTGGGCTGCTTGTTTTCTTTGTTGAATTTTAAACACTTTCAGATTTTAGACATCTCACAGGAAAGAGGATCTTACAATATGCAACTTATTTGCAAAGCAAACAATGCTGCTATTCAGAAGTAATGATTTACTGTGCTCTGTGAATGTATTCTGTGTCAATTACAATAGCATTTCACTGGGGAAATAAATGGGATAACTAGTCTGGTTGAATTAAGCATCTACATGACAAAGTGACCTTAATAACTCAGTGCCAACTTCGAAGGGGGAAATATTTTGGCTCTCCCAGGACTATACAAAAGCATCAATGTTATAGCATGGAACAGTATTTAAAGCAGCCTAATGAAAAAGTGCAGGACAGAATAGCAAATAGAAGAAAACAACCAAATGACTGATGAGCTCAGTAGCTTCAGTACTGATGACTAAATTTAATTTCACTAAGCACGATCTCTTCTTGGACTTTTATTCAAAAGACTTTTTTAAACTCTGCCATCCGGATCAGCCTGTGATAGCAGATACAGACAGAATTCCATTTTAATAATATATTAGAGTTTAGGCATTCCCTGATAAGCCTGAAAGTAAAGGACTAATGTTAGAATAGCACAGAACTCTTTTGGCAAACATGGGCTACCTTTCTATGTCCTCAATATTCCTATCTGCACACACTCCTCATACTCACAACCAACCAGAAGTTAACAAATCTCTGATTTTGGTTTACTTCCTAGCTTGAACGCAACCTGCTAATTATGCCAGTTTGTTAAGCAAACAGCAGGGAAGTTTATATCTCAGTCTTCACCTGTATCATTTACACAGCTCAAAAGAATATCATGCTTAGGGAGTTCAGCCAAGTCACCTCCTGCAGACTCATTTCAGAGTTTTTAAGTACTATGATTCTTCAGTTGTAAAAGTCCCTAAGTTATTGCTGGCACAAGTCTCAAGTCAATTGCAGAAAATATAATTAAAAACTAAACTCTTTTACATATCCCTTGAATTTTGAAAACCCCATTAACCAAACTACTCTTAAACATCTCAAGAAGCTTGTAGCAGCTTAATAGCAAACATGGACTAAATCTCTACCTTCAGTGAAATGTCAGTCCAGTAAATGCGATTGTCTGTCACATCAAAATCCAGAGCAGAAGCTTCCTTGACTCCGGTGAGCGGAATAGCAACGTTGTTATTGTTGGTTTCTAGAGAGATGCGCCTGATGTCTGCTCTCCTGGAAAAGAGCAGGAAGGCTTCTGGGACGATGCAGGTCTTCATGTCACTGATGAGCTCCAGGCCGATGGGGCAGGCGCAGCGGAGGCCTTGTGGTCGGTACAGACACAGGTGGCTGCAGCCGCCGTTGTCCTCCGCACAGGGGTTTGTACCTAAGCAGGCAGCGAGAGGAAAAGCAACCATTGCAAACTGACTGCAGGTGAAAGGTGAAGCTAGTCCTCACATGCATCAGCCACACTATGAGTCCTGCAAGCAAACATGCTGTTTTTCTCCTAGTGTTCTCTGATCAAATTATTTTTCATTCATTTCCTGTAATCCTTTAGACAGAACCTTGTTCTCCTTGGCTGGAAAGCCAGTGATTGTTTTCCTTATGCCAAGAAACAATCCCATCATTAGGGAAAGGGATCTGGGATTCACAGCACAAGCACTGAATGCATGGTAGGTGTATGTTCTGCTGCCTTTTACAGTAGACTGGTCCAGCTACAACCGCCCCTTGCCTTCCTGCAGGTAAAAAACTTGCAGATCTATTTTCACATCCATTCAATGGTCTCTTCTCTCCAGGATGCAAGTGAAGCAGCTCTTTGCAATACTCGCTTAGGTACCTGCGCATGCTGGAAACTGAACTAAGAGAGGCTTGGCACTAAGGAGTTCAACTGGCCAAACAGTTGGAAAGAGGGCTGCATTCATATCACACGTACCTTGAGGTCACACAAAGATAGACCTCAACTACATTTGACTCATTTCCTGCAGTACAATCCAGACACGACAGCAAGAAGCTGCAAGCCTTATCCACATAGCAGAATACACAGGTACTGTGATGAGTCCTGTGATGCTACAATTGCACTGCTATCAGTGCTTGGATAGCCTAGGATAGGCAATTTAAAGCTAGATGTTGCTTATTTACACCACAAACACTACAGGTAAGGAATTACGTCTAGATATTTTTTAAGATAATTTTCTAGTGTTAACGTTAAAAACTACTGAACGGACTAAAAGTGGTTCATTCTTAGCTTTTGCATGCTGGGAGCACGTGTTCAGCTTGATATTCTTCTAAGCTACAGAACTGAAGCTCCTCACAGAAGACCTAACCCACCTCATCAAGATGCAGCCCGAGTTATCATGCCATAGGACTGGATTCTGCCCATTTCTAAAACTGTGCAGCACAGCACTGCTGACATTTTCTATCTCGTTCTCCCTTGCCTGATTAGCAGACCACTCACCGATGACCTGGTGGACGTTGGTGGCTTTCAGGCCCATCAGATCAGGCAGCTGATCGATGATGATCTCTCTCTCTGCCGTGCACTTGTGCACGCGCTCAATGCTGCGCCTTTGCCAGTCTGTCCAGTAAATGTAGTCTCCCAACAGAGTGAATCCAAATATATGAGGCAGCTTGTCCTCCACCAGAACTCTCCTACCAGTTCCATCAGCATTCATGACCTATGAATACACACAAACTTTTAAGTATATAGGATAAACCTGACACTATTTGGCAGATTAACAAACTAGCTGCTCCATGCTCAGACTTCAAATTAAAAAATAATCTCATATCCATTATAATGCTATCAATGTTACACAGCACCCAAATAAAAAAGCAGAGACTGTTTATTAACAGGTACTTACTTTAAAAGCCTTATTTAGAAGGTTAGTCTCGTAACCAGATTGTAATGTGAAATTATGACACAACACTCATTACCTTTGATTTAGGAATTATTATTATGTAATAATAGTAACTCCTGTTATGACTCTCTCATTTCTGACATGAGTTTTAGTTTAGTTTTAAAGAGGAGTGACTATATTTTACACAAATGAAGATAAATTTATAATGGCCAAGGAGATCTGTCTCAGCATCTTCTAGTCCACAGTCCCTTCCAAGTGAGCTTTGCCCATATTACAGAGAGCATTAAGACGAGACCCCAAACAAATACTGGGAGACAAACAGTGAAGAAGATCTACAGAGTATATTTATATTCCCCAGTCTGAATAAGGAACCAGTTTTACATTCTTCAAAATTAAGTACAGTAATTTTTACGACAAGGAGCAGCAGTAGTCTGTAAATAATTGCACGCCTTTGATCAAGACACTTGAATTTACTGTGTCATTTTTCTCTACTGCTAAAAAGGAGTAATACCTAACTTCCTCAGTGAGGCACTGAAAGGATTAATTAAACATATGTATGCATGTTCAAGTGATCAAATGCTTTATGAATGCCAAGTATTATTATGAAATGTACCATACTGACAGGAGTGAAGAGTCCCGTGTTTTAAGAGAAGCTTAAAAATGGTTCAGTGCTGCAATTTTTCAGAAAAAATCCTTCTGAAATATTTCTATTTGTTTCAAGGTCATAGCTTAAGTTTACTTAAGTATACCACCCTTCCAAAACCAGGAAAAAACCTCCAACCAACCTTGATATGAAAACTTTCTGAAACAATGTGATTCACAAAATCCAAGGTAGCAAACTAGTCCCTGAAGCATTAAAGCACCCTTCCCACCACCCAAGCATGTTCTAAGTAAATGACTGGAAAAGGAGTGATTTATTAAACCACTGTTTTCAAATCTCTCTCACTTACGGAATTAAGATAGCCACAAACAAATCTGTATAAGGCTTCCCGTCCTGCCCACAGCTCAAACCCAAGGACTTATGCAATGACAATCTTCAGGATCAACTGGTTTAGTACCTCAGACTAGACTGATGATAGCTGGTGGCCAGAATATCTTCCCAGATCACGAGAAATTAAAGGCTAGTTTGGAGCAACTCCTACCCAGGCACATATGAGAAGAGAGGAAAGGAATAGAGAAACCGAACTGAAACACACACCTTTCCCAGGACACAGTATAATGTACGCATTAATAAAATATTATAAATTCCCTTTAAAAAGTGGAAGAAATGCTATGACCTTGACAATAATTCAATTTCTCCTTAAAACTATACCTTGTCAACAATAAACTTCCCAACATTTTGGCACTTATCCTCAGTATATTAAAATGGGAACTGGAGCTTTATGTGCACATTTCCTACAGAAGAATCAAATGGACTCTGCATATTTGCTGGATTGTAGGAATAAGCTCTGTATTTACTTTTGAAGAAAGGTCATAATTACTTCATAGAATTAGCTTACAAAAACCCTTCAGTCCAGCAGAGTATATAGCATGCTTCTACAAATGCATTAATGCACATGTCTCTCAAAAATAGAGGACTTTTCTGTGGTGACTTGTTTCCCCCTCCCCCCTAAACTACAGAGATAAGCCATTTGTTTGCTACTAACTAATACATGGCAATTAGTGCTTGCTGAGCAGACCGAGAAGGTACACAGAATAGAAGGATGTTGAAAAGTGAACCAACTAAAACCACGCAGTAATAAGCAATAAAACATCACCATCACAAAGTAGCATTTTTAGAAATTACTTTTTTTGCCTTATATTTATAAAAGAAAGAAAGGAAACTATTTAAGGGAGTGCTTAACTACTGGCAAAGAAAATTAGTTGAAGGGTGTGTGGTGTGAGATGAACTTTCTTTGGCAAGCTTTAAAAGCTGTTCAAATAAGCTTCCCCCTATACTGAAAAGAGTCAGGAAAAGAGAAGGGAGGACTTAAGGACTAAGCATCTGCTTTTAATTAATTTTTGGTTTGACACATAAAGGCTATTTTGAAAGACAGCTTTACATCTCCTAGACAAAACATGCACTTTTCTGAAAGTTCTTATATATACCTGCCACTCTGCTCCCACTCTGCAATTTTACCTAAGCACATCTGTTCTATGTTGCCTAATATAAACATCTGCCCACTACCACCACATACACACACACACACACACACACACACATATATGGTAGCAACCAGCTATCACCACATATATATATCTATTTCCATGGCACCATGTTGTCTGCACTGACTTTGGCTGCATGTTAGGTGATTTCAATAGAATTACACCCATTGGCTACAGAATCGAAGAGTCTTGTGTAAGGCAGAAGGGACATGGCAAGGGACGTAGGGGTGATACATACAAGAATAATAAAGCAAAAAGGAACAACCACTTATCAACTAGTTTCAAGGGATTTCAGCATCATCTTTTCATATACTCAGACAGCAAACAAGTCCCAGGCCATACTCCTTTCTGGAAAAAGCTTTCCCAGCTCCACATGGATCAGCTCCTCACAGTGAAGCCCATCCCCACAGAATCCCATATGCAAGAAACCCACCTTCAGCTGCTACGAGGCAGCGTCTCCAGAGGTTTATGCTGCTTTTAACCACAATGCGGTGTGAGTTTCACATTCTGAGGCCATTCTGAATACTGCAAATCACACTGAGGATATAGGCTACAACAGGAAACAGATGTGGTGTAACCACAAACACCACCTTTACTGAAAGAGTGAGTAGTTCCATAAAAAAAAAGCCAACCTGAAAGTGCAAAAATTAAATGGCCTCAGAAAAAAATACCAGATATCCTGCTTGGAGAATAAGGGCTTTGTTTATCCTAAAACAATAATGAATGCAAACCTATAGTCTCATGAACATACAGCTTATTCAAAGTAAGTGAATTATTGCTGAAAATGTAGTCACATTTTAAAATGCTGTACTCAGTGATTAGCAGGAACAATGAAATAATAACTTTGAAGCACTACTTCTAATTTAAAGTTACTAGACTAGAATGCACAGTGCCATATTCTAAGAGTGTTTCCTGTTAGTAGATACCTTGCATTCAATTCACTTCTAAGTACCAGTAATCACTGTGATAAATAGGCTAATGCAGTGAATTTACCTTCTTGATAATCTGGGATTTGAATGTATGTAATGTAAGTTTAAACTTGTCACTTGACTGCTTTAAGTCTAGAGTTTCATCATTAAGTCCGTCTCATTTATGAAAACCATGTTCAACTCTGAGTAGAGCTTGTGCTGGGACCCTGGCAGAACTGTGCAGACCAGCAGTCCCCTCAGGTCCAGCGCACCAAGGCCAGGGGCAGCAGAGACTGAGCAGATGTGCGCTGGTTACAGCTCCGAGGAGATGCTCATCTCAGAAAGTGTCTGTCCCTATCAATAGGGATCAATACCAAACGAAGAGCCCAGTCCTACAAGGTGTCGAGACTGAGATGAAGGTGACAGAGTGCAGACCATTACCCTTCATCTTAACTCATGAGCATGGTTGTATTTCCAGTGTAGAACCACAGAATCATAGACCAGCCCAGGTTGGAAGAATCCCTGATAGATCATCTAGTCCACTTTTTTGTGGGAAAAGAAGCCCAGATGAGATCATCCAGCATCCTGACCAGTTACATCCTGAAAACTTCTAGTAAGGGGAGGGAATCCACTACATGCCTCAGTGAAGTATTTCTTATACTAAAATGAAACCTCCCTCAATGCACCTTGTAGCAGTTGCCCCTGTCCTCTCTACGTGGAGGACACCATCCATGCGCCAGGAGAACCTCCCTCCTCCCCGAGTACTGGAAAAATGTGAGCCTTCTCTTCTCCATAGAGGAAACACCAAGCTCCTTCTGTCCTTCCTCACAGGATGGGTTCTCATCATTCCTTTAGGTGCTCTCCACTCCCCCTGCATCTCTGTTGAATTCTGGGGACCAGAGCTAGACACAGCTGGGTATGCCTGACAAGCCCTGGGAGGGATGATCAATGTCCCTGTGGATGCAGCCCAGGATCCTGTTTGCCTTCACTGTACAGCAGCACGCTGGCATAATTTGCCCTCAGTAAACCTGCATTGGCTTGTCCCAATCACCTGCTTCCTTTGGCTTGCAGGTTTCTAGCAGAACTCTTTCCAGGGACTGGAATAATGGACCTGAAGCTCCCCAGGTCCTCTTTTGGATACAGTTATAAATAATCAGGGAGCAGATTAAATATCATGCATGCTAAGCTCTTTCTCTGGCTGACAGGAGCAGAGGAAGTCAACAATCAATGAGAATTTATAAACAACACCTACCTTCAAAGAATATATTACTGATGAGCATGGAATAGGCCTCTGTGATGGGCTGTAAGTCCCCAGACACACTACAAGATGTTGCCAGGACATTATTTCTTTCACAAACACACATCAGTAAAACAAAAATCCAACCCCCTTAAAACAAACAACTCTTCCAGTAAAATCCATAGGCTCCTCTAATTTCAGATACTTGAACCTAAGCCCTGATTTTTAAATCAACAGCCTGTTTTTGGACAAATGACAGATACCTTAGCCATTATTGGTTCCTGAACTTCAGCATCTTTACCAGCACCAGCTTACTGATCCTCAGAGAGGCTGAAAGACCTCACTTAATATGCAGGACCTCAATTGCTCTGCAGCCATCACTGCCCCAGCTCTACAAAATTTTTATCAGGCACCACAGCTGGAAAGCATCTTCCCCCACTGAGTCACAGGAAGGATGCAATTGTAGTATTCATCTTTCTTCTGGAAGGATAAGGAATTAGAAAGCTTTCTGACCCCGTGGCAATGCTTTGCAGGTCACATGTCCCACAAGTGCAGAACACACTAGCGTGTTGTTTCCTTGGAACATGCTGAAATATATTCTGGATATGCAGTTATGGTTTACCTTACAGTATGCACAAATCCACAGACATTTGGCACAGATTTCTATGATGGAAATGCCATTAAAAAAAAGGTAAACTCTTCATGAACAGATCTTAAATTCTTAACTCATTCCAATGACGATTTGGGTTTCTCTCAATAGTTTAAACCAGCAGGAAATCATCAGAAAGCATTACCACCTTCACAATTTCAACATGGGTCATGCTAATGAACCACAGGAATAGACACAACTTAAAACAATGAGGTAAAAAGGGGAATTTCTCATGAGTTTGATCATTAACACTGATCTACTTAGGATGATTGCAAGGAAGTGTTACTGTAGAGCACCCTGAAATACTGAATTCAATACAAATATCCCAGATATTTCAACATACCATATTGAGCAAGGCTTGCATTACATCTGAAATAATTTAGGAATACTCAAGGCTTAGTTACTTCAGCCCTGATTATTCAGAGGTAAACACCTACACGTGCTGTTTGAGGCAACATTTATAACAACCAAATAACAACTCAGTTCATGGCAATGCTAATCAGGGATATGACTGTTCATTGTCTACCTAAATGTACACAAATCTTGCTTTACAAGGAAAGTGAAAATCAACACTACATTCATTAGATTTGGTTAAAGAAAATAAAAACTTCGGCAGCATCTCTCTTAAAAATAACTCTAAAAGACAGCTAGAATGCCTTCTAATCATTATATTTGCATTTTTTCAAAATGAGTTTAAGACCAATGTATTTTCAACTTCTCTAAGCAACATAAAACAAACTGGAATGATTTTACTGTTACGGCTGCAGCAATATCATGCAATTAACACATGTATTTACTACAAAACAGATGCTCTAAGAGAGAAACAAAGAGATATCTTGTCTAAATTTTCAGTTTTATTAGTCTTCCCTCTAAAAAAGTGTTGATCAACTATACTCTCTAAGTGAACAACTGAAACTTTCAACTCAGTTTGAAGAAATAATTCTGTCAGTGTCATTTACTTGCTGTTAACAGCATTTCCCCTCAATTCTAAAACATTAAGGAATGAAATGGGAAGGGGAAGAGGGAATCACCCTCTTCATTGTGGTGAAATGCTGAGGAATCAGCAGAAGGGGTCCCTGGAACCCTTTGGCAAATGCCTCCAGCCAAGTCCATGATTTCTTACTGTTAATTGTTTTATAATAGCCACTAACAATTCCTAATTTAACAATTTCTCAGCACTCTCAGTTCCATTTAGAGCGCTAACAATTTTTCCAAAGAATTCAAAATATTTTTTTCTGACAGTATAGAGAATAACTTCATAAATACCCTTCCTATAAGGCTACACACACTGCTATAAGCTCATTTCTTTCACAATAGGACAACTTGCTTAGCTCACTGATCAATGCCAACAGCAGAAATGTTTTCTCTGCAATGGAATTTATTTTAGAAACAAGTGGTTCAGTTTTTAATGAAATGGCTCAAGTCAGGTAAAGTGACAAGTAGGCAAGGAAAAGATGGTAGAACCATTGTGACAATCACATATGACATCTCCTAGGCAATCTCATGCAACACAAAAAAACCCCTGCATTTGCAAAGAACGGGCTAAGACAAAAAAATGAACCAAATGATAAATAAGATGAGAAGAGAGATTTTCACAGGGAAAAAAAAGAAGCTCCTCTGAAAAGATTCAGTGGCAAAACAGGTGACTAAAAATACTTTAATTTTAATAGAGATTAATTTTGGTATGTAATCCACAAGGTGGAGTGGCAGCAGTCAGGGAATGTTCTGTTACCTGGGCATAGGCTGTGGGGGCAACAAAGGAAACTGATGACTGCAATTTTACAACTTGCTATTTAGCAACTAAGACCTGTGGGCAGCTACACACAACACTTTGCAGAATGTAAACCAGACTAGCCAAAACCAATGTGAACCCTCACAGTGGGTTTGGGGGAACAGTTTCACAAGATTAAGTTCATCATAACAACTCCTGATGCTCTTGCATACGGGCAAAAGCCNAGCAACTGGAGGTCAGGCGAATACTTCCAAAGAAGCCCAAGTCCAAGATCAGTACAAGGTTTTGTACAGTAATGCAACTCAGCTTGTGAAAAGGGGGAGAAAACAAAGCCAGAATTTTGGACAGTAAGGGATAATAATGGACTGACAAATGGTACTCAGCTGAATCAGAAACACAGACAACAGCTCAGTATCTCTCAGTATTTCTTCACATTGCTCCCCAGCTTGCCATGAAATATTTTTAATATGCCAGAC
>WAAG01086771.1:117876-134046 GCA_013390105.1 Tichodroma muraria | reverse complement strand
TGGAGGGAGGCAGCACTCCCAGCAATGGGCCAGGATCTGATGGCAATTTTGGGAGGACAGAAGTTTATCTCTGTTGCTGTGTGACAAAGGTGGGTATGAAATGCTCTGAGCTTCTCAGGACCCTGGCACTGCTGCCTGGAGAGTGTCAGGTGGGCACAGGGCAGTGACCCAGCTCAGGCCAAGGTTTGGAGGTCCAGGACCTCAAGAACCCTTTCTGGGGTCCTATGGAGTCTGGCAAGGAGAGGAGGGCGTCCTGGACTACCTGATGTGGGCGAGGTGCTGGCGCAGGTCCCCGATGGTGTCTGTGAGCAGCATCTTCACCTCGAACGTCTGCTCCCCGCTCTCGGACCTGATGCGCAGAGTGCAGACATCAGGGGCAGGAGCTTCAGCCTCCTCAGCTGGCTTCACCCTGGGGATCAGAAAACCCTGTCAGCCCAGGAGTGAGCTCCACTCAGCGGGCAGAGCCTCCAGGACCAGACCAGGGGAGAGGAATTTCATGTTTGGGAATGTCCTTGAGGTGAATGAGGCCCTGTCTGACCGTGGGCAACCAGACCAAAGTGCTGCTGTGCTTTCCCAGCCTGAAGGTGCCTTGAAGAGGGTTATGGACCTTTTTTAGCTTTTCCATTTTAAACCAGGACTGTCTGGTAAGTACTTCGCCCTACTTTTATTAAAAATAATCTGCTTGGGTTTTTTTTCATTAGCTATTTGGGTCTTGGCTTGCCAGAAGAATGAGTGGAAAAGTGCTGTTAGTGAGACCTCCCACACAGGCATCAGTTTCCTGGAGGGGTTCTCCCATTTAATATGACTGCAAAGAGCTGCTTCAATGGTTTCAAACTCTTAGGTTTGGCTTGCTGTCGGGAAAACTTTCACATAAACAAGTGACATCTTGAACAACAGAAGCTGTTTGTTAGAGATGTAAAATATGGCATGTTTGTCATGAAAGATTCAGTGGTTTTCCCAAAGGACCGAACTTGGCCTTTTGTCTGTTTCTAAGGCCTAAAAGGGGAAAGTCCATTTACTTCCTCAACTGAAGTCCCTGAACTAAACCTGCAGTGATGAAATAGGAGGGAGAGGAGATGCTGACAGGGCAGGGGGTGGGGGGCTGTACCTGTACCTCTCCAGGGCAGCCAGCTCAGGTGTTTCCACCAGGATTTCTTTGCTGCTGTGCTGCCCATCAGAGCCCTGCAACCAAAGCAGGTGAGTGTCAGCAGGGAGAGCAGCCAGAGGTGGCACAGCCACGAGGCAATTGCCAAGTGCCACGTGTGCTCTGCTGCAGCCTCTCTGGGAGGTTACACAGAGCTGAGGCCCAAGGAGGGGGTGCTGGTGCTGTGCAGGGAGCTGAGTCCAGGGAATGGCCCCTGGTCTCCTCCTGGGAGTGTCTGGGGAGTCCACTCGTACCTGTGGCGCTGCTCCGGCCACGCCTCGGGCACTGCCCGCTCTCCCTCTGAGCTTCGGGGGCTTGGAAAGCTTGTTGGGAACCTGCTCCGAGGAGGCTTTGGGACCTACCAGAGCGGAGGGGAGATATGTCCGTGTGTGAGCTTTGTGACAAACATTTTGCCCCCAGAAGAGGGTGATTTGGTGGAAGGAGAGAGCGCAGCAGCCGACAGGGAGAGCTCTCGGCACCGCAGCGAGGCCGAGAGCGGCCCTCGGGTTCCTCCCTCGAAGCTGTCCCACTTTCTGCCCCACTAAATGTTTGACTGTCAACATCAACAGTGAGAACAGCGCAGCCTGTTCAGGGCGCAGCTGGGATGCACAGCAGGCAGGTAGCTCTGCTCTGAAAAACTGGGACCATCACCATTTTTACAGACGTGGACATTTCTCACCTTGTGAGGGTGTATTTGTAGGTGTCCATTCCTTTTTGCTTGGACAATTTTTTTTTAAATTTTTTTTTTTTACTGCTTGGTTAAAGGGGATATTTAGCTTTAGCCTTGAGGTGACTGAGCACAGTTATATGTAACCAGGCAGCTGCTTCTCATGACTGATACATGTGCTGGGTTATTTAGTGATGCACTCACAGACCCACTGATTTCTGTCTCTCTCACTGACTACTTGACTTCCCAACCCTGTCAGATATTGCTTATGCAGACTGAGAGTGTCTAGAAGCAAAATAAGGAATCTGTGGCCTTTGGTGTCCTATATTCTGTTGTGAAAATCTGAAGAGAAACTGTCCCATATTTAGAACAGTTGATTTGGCTTGACGATATCTACGTTTTTGGAAAGGAGCTTGTAGGAGAAAGGGGCGGTGCTTGCAAGCAGCTCTCCCCCCAGGCCTGCAGGGTTACCTCAGCATCCTTTGATGTGGTGAAGGTAGAAGGAGCTTGGCCTTTCAGAAAGGCACAGGGCAGCTATGGTTTTTGGAAACTTGCTGAATTTCTATTCTTTTATTACTTGTTCTGTCTCATTCTTAAGCAGGATTAATGCTGAGAGGATCCTGTGTGTGCTGCTGGCTCCCAGCTCCTGAGGCAACACCAGGCCCTGACCCAGAAGTATTGCTCTCCTTGCTGAGACCCTCCTACATTCCCCTCCTGCCACCTGCACTGCCCTGGTAAGGCTTGAGAATCCTCCTCCTCAAGAATGAGCTGCATTTTTGAGGCAGGTATAAGATTTTACCTGGGATCTTGGAGGTTTCTTGCACTTTGCTGGATTCTGAAGTACCCACCACGTGGCCAAGGCCAGGAAAACTCCCTGGAAGGTTTGGCTTCTGAAACACCACATCCCTCCTGTCAGTGACCTGCAAGAAAATCTGACTGTTGCACCAGCTCCTCTTGCTGCATCAGAGCCCAGTAAACCACAGTAATGACAAGCAGCAGTTGTAAACCCCAAACGAAACCGATGATGCACAGGTTATAGGGAACCTGAGTCCTCAGAGCTTTGCACAATCCCCCTTCCATGTGACTTTCTAACCTCCACAG
Organism: Tichodroma muraria; assembly: GCA_013390105.1. Classification (NCBI taxonomy): domain Eukaryota; kingdom Metazoa; phylum Chordata; class Aves; order Passeriformes; family Sittidae; genus Tichodroma; species Tichodroma muraria. The sequence continues at coordinate 131,134 of WAAG01086771.1, read as the reverse complement.
CTCCCAGCTCGCTCCAGCTGGCCTGACCTTGTCCCGTTGGTGCAGTTGTGCCCTGATTTCTCTGTGGCAGAGGGAAAGTCCAGCCTCTGGTTGTGCCTGCTGACATTTCAGGTGCACTCCAAGACCTAGATTTGAGTCCTCTGAGGCTCTCTGCCTGCAAATGTGGCTTTGGCTCTTTGCCATTTCTGAGAAATCAAAAAACTGGGGCCCAAGAGAACCTCAGGTGGCCAAATCCATTTAAACTGTGGCAAAATAAACTCTCATTACATCCTTTTTAAAAGGTACTTGTTCAAACTCACGTTAAAAGTTTTTCCAGGGGAACTATTTGAGAACTTTCTTCCCTCCTTTTCATGATACAGCTCTTAATTTCCTGCATGTGCTGCTTCTCTTACAGAGCTCCACAGAGCCTGCTGTGCTCTTAGAAGCCTTGTTCCGAGCCCAGTTCACTGGGGCACAGAAGCCCTTGAACCCTGATGCTGAAACACTTGCTGTAACGGCTGCTGCAGGTGCCGTCCCGTGCCTCCCTTTCCCCCAGGCACACCTGCACAGCACCACAAACCTCAGCCTCCCCTTGCTGTGGGGACCATCCAGCAGATTGATGAAAGAAAACCTGAGCTGTCCTGGGAAGCCAGAGAGTGATTTCTGCCCCAGATCTGGCTGTGGCACTTGCCTGCAAGGGGACGCCGTCGGGATAGCGTGGCTGCAGCTCTGAGGGGAAATAACCATCCATGATGTCCTGCAGGCATTGCTGAAACAACAGGAGAGCTCGTGGTCACACCTCAGACCTTGTTGGGCTCAGGGCTGGTCTTGCTGCCGGGCTGCTCCTATTTGTGGTGGTGTGGCCGTGCAGAAAGGTCTGCATCAAAGACACAGAACCTCCATCTCTAAATACCACTGCACAAGGCACACAAGGCTTTAGGTGAGGATGCGAGTGTGCAGCTGGGCTCCCTTGTAGGACTGGGATGAGCTCTGAAGCCCTATCCCCTTTCCTGGGGCTTAGTGAGTGCTGGCAGGATGACTCTGATTCCTCTCCAGCCCTTTCCATACCTGCGTGGCTGGGTGCTGGTAGGGCCGGAAGGCTCCGTGTCCCACGACAATCCCATTTTGGTACAGGGTGAGAGGGACGGGCTCTGGCCGCCTCAGCCGAGCCCCCCGGGCCGAGTGCTCGATCTGAGAAATGCCCTCTCCGACCAGCGAGTTCAAATCCTTAATGCTCTCCAAGATTAAATCAAAATCAACCTGGTGTTTGCAAACAGCGGCTTCACCTGCGGCAGAGGGATCAGAGTTACGGGGGAAGGGCCGGTGCCCGGGCAGATTGATCTGCAGGGACTCGAGGCGTGTTTGAGCCCTGCCGTGTCTGGGCTGCCTGTGCTTTGCCCTTCACACGTTTGCAGAATGTGGTGCAACCTTTTGCAGCACTGCCGGGTCCACGCGGGCGCGTGCTGAAAACCGCAAGGGCAGGGCACGCAGCGCTGGGGCTGCACGCTCAGAGCTCCAGAGCAGCTCAGGGGCAGCTCCTGGAGCCCACGCTGGGCTCCCGGGCCTGTTGATCCTCTCGGGAGCGTTGTGCTGTCCCTGTGCCCTGCAGGCTGAGGAGCTGCACGAGTTGGATTAGGCAGATTGGATCAATGGATCAGGGCACAGGTGCTGAGGAGGTGCCGGTGTAAACAGGCAGCTGCCTGCAGCAGGGCAGGGACTCTGCCAGGATGTTTGGCTGGGTGTTTGAGGGTGGCAGGGTGAAACAGTAAAAGGGAGGAATGAAGTCAGAAGAGGAAATGAGAGAAAATATCTAAGTTGAGTTAAATCCTTGGTTGTTCTGCTTTTTTTATGAGTTGCTAAAGGACGATGCAGAAATACCCTTGAAAAGGTATAAAGGTATAATATTCAGTGAGCTGAAACCAAAACTGTTTCTGCGAATCTGCTTCTGTCTCTTCCCTCCTGCATCTCAGGGAAGGTCTAGTCTAATATTTGCATGGTGGTTAGGAAGCAGCATTGGCTTTACTGCCCAAATAATTTTCTTTTTTTTCCCTCTGTTACCACTTCCTAAGGAGCCACTGCCAAAGCTGCTTGGACCCCAGAAAGCAGAGTCAGGTCTCAATTAAACCCTCACGTGGTGGCTGGGAGGAAAGGCAAACAACACTCCCAGATGGAGCCAGGCTCTGTGGGTAAGTTACTACAGCTCCTATGTACACAAAGCACCTGATTCCATTTTCCACCCACTCCATGTCAATATCATTAGAGCAGGCAAGCCTCAAATGTGCAGGGTTTGTGAATTCTGCAGGAAACAGCTGCTGTGAGGTCTCTTCCTGAAGGGCTGAGCCATCAGGCTCTCTCCTCTTTCCCCAGAAGGGCGTACAAAATACAGGTATATAAAATTAAACCTTCTGCTGAGCTCCTGTTAGATTGCTCCACGTCTGTGTCCCTGAGAGGGATGGATGTGAAGATCTTGGTACAGGATCCCAAATTCTGAAGACCCAAATCCTGAGGTTTTGGTGCTTATCTACTCTCCCTTCTCTGAGCATGCAGTGGGAGCTGGGGTAGCAGCCTAGCCAAGAGTGCTGGGGCTTTACCCGGCTTGCAGAGGTTCCTTGCTGGCAGCTGCTCTTCATCCTGGACTGATTCTGTATCTTCCAGCTGGTCCCGTGTCTCTCCAACCCAAATCAGACCATAGTCGTTCAGGAACCGCTGGAAGAGGAGAGTCAGGTCAGCTTCGGTGGCCAGAGCTTCAGAAAGCTGGGAAAGGGAGCCTGAGTGGTCAGTTGTGGCTGTGAGAGGCAGAGAGGGAGGTGGGAGAGGTTTGTCTGGGGCTCCTGGGCCCTGGCAGACAGACTCTCTGGCAGGGCAGTGATAGCAGCTCTATGAGCAGCAGGGAAAAGGGAGGAGGAGAGATTTGTAACTGCCCTGCTGCTCACATCCAACCTGCTCCCTCTTTTCAGAGGTGAAGGGTTGTGATGGCCAAAGGGGCAGCTTGAAAAAGGCCAAACAGGGACTGCAGTGATCTCAGACCAAAGGAACAGCTGGCTCAGGGCAAGCAGAGCAGCCTCACCTCCATCTCCCAGACCTGGCTCTGCAGCTGAAGGCACCTCATTTCCAGTTCTTCTGTGGTGAATGAGTCAGAAGCATCTGTCAGAGAAAACCTGATGTTTCTAGGATCCTCAGAGAAGAGCTGTGGATCACCTGTGTGCAGCACCTGTGAGCTCACACCCATGGGACACGGGGCTGGACATTCATCCTGCAGTGGTTTGACAACAATGCTGACAGACTAAAAGATAGCTGTGAACGACCCTGGGGAAGCTTTAGCTCTGGGAGCTGATGTGAGTGATGCTGTTGGCAGCAAATACAGTGGAAATTGCTTGGCTCCCTCAGCCTTAAGGAGCCCAAAATGAGCAGGTGGCCACTGAAGCTGGATCCTGAAATCTTGGCTGGACGGCAGCACGAGGAGGTACAGACCACATATATGCTCGTGGTTTGAGAGACACATTTGTGTTTTGTGCTCGGGAAATGGAGAACTCACCACAGCCCTGCACAGCCAAGGCAGTTCAGCCTCACAGGGAACATGTGTGGGCTGGAAAGCTGCTGGATTCAGGGAACTGAGCAGGGGAAAAGACCTCCAGTGAGTCACTGAAAGCTGGGTTCAATTTAGAGTTAGCTGACCTGGAATCCTGTGGGAGATTCCAAGTGGGTTTTTGGTTTCTCTCAGCTGTGAGGAGCTGCTTTCCTGCCTGTTTGAACCCTGCAGCTTTTACTGCTCTTCGGTTTTCTGACCATCCTCGGGTGCCTGTGGTTGGCTTCACACTCACGGAAACTTAGAAACCCGTAGAAAACAGGTCAGGAAATGATGTTTTGCACCGCACCGGAGTAACAGATCCAACTTAAAGTGAAGATCTGCTCTGGGAAATGGTCCCTCTGTGGAGCTGTGACCTCTCATCAAGGAGGCTCCTGGGTTTTGGAGCCAAGGACAGCTCAGAGAGGTCCCAGGCCTGCCCTGTTGCCCTACCTAGAGCTCTGTAGCTCTCCCACAGGTACCAAAGGTAGAACAATTTTTACCTTCTCCTTCTTGAAGAGTCTTTATCTTCTCCTCGAGTTCAGCAATCCTCCTGTCCTTCAGGGGCAGAGCAAACAATGACCTGGGTCAGTTCCTGGGCAGCAGCACCTCCGGGCACAGCTTGCACAATTAGTCAGGGCTGGTGCAGGTCCTGTCACCCCACCCAGGGACAGGCTAAAGGGTCAGAAGAGCTGAATCACCTCACCAGCACCTTAATTAGGCTCAAATGAGGGATGGGATAAACAGAGAACTCCAGGAATAGGTGACCCATCTCCCAGTCTTCCCCCTGCACCAGATGCTCCCGCTCAGACCTGCGGGAGGGGCTGATCTAAAAACTAAACCAGCATCTCTGCAGCCACTTCTTTAAAAAAAACAAACCCAAACCAAACAAGAAAAGGTCTTAAGTCTAAGCTTTTAAAGGGTGTTTATTCTGTTCAGTGATGCAGAGAGGGCTGCTCCAGGATGACTCTGTTGTGTGAGCAGCTGCTGTTTCAGAAAACAAAAGGGGGAATGCACCACCACAGGAGGAAAAAGAAAAAAAATCCTGAAGCCAAAGAGCTGCTGATCTTAGTGCCGGGGTGCTGAGAGTCACTGCTGCATGAAGTCCCAGCAGGGGCTGTCCCCTGTGCCACCCCAAGGCCTGATCCCACTGCTCTGCTGCTTTGTAAAGGGCTCGTTTGGGTAATTAACAGCAGGCCACAGATGAACTTCTGAGCCCACACAAAGTCTGAGAGGTGGAACTCCTGTGGCAGGGGACAGAGCAGGCTCAGCAAGAGGCTGCCTTTTACCTTCAGCTGGATTTCTTGTGCTTGTTTCTCTATTTTTTGTTCCAACAGAGAGACCTTTTCTGGCAGAGAGGATGCGAGCTCCACGTCAGCATGAGCTGCACCTGAAAGCACAAACACCTGTGAGCAGGGCTGGGGTGCACAGGGGACCCCACACCAGAATTCCTGGTCTGCCACAGCAGGGAGGACTTTATGGGTAGAAATCCCTTGGTTCCTGATGTCGCCAACTCGTGTGTGCGAGAGGGGGGGGCACAGGAACGGGTCTGGCCCGGGTGTCACTGAAAAACTGAAGGCCCAGAACCCCCAAATCACAAGGGGCTTTACCCTCCATGTTCTTTTTTCAGTGTTGTCCCCTGGAGCAGGAGTGGAGGGTGCCTTGCAGGGATTCTTTGTCCTAGGAGACAGCCTGGCCTCTCCTGAAAAAGGAGGAAAACAGGTCAGTGTTTGGACACAGCTTCTCCAAAAGCAGGTAAAGAAATATCAAGGTTGTGCTGAGGGAAAGAGAGGGCAGGTGGTCCATCAATGCCAGCAGTATTCCCAAATTTCTGGGTGTGTGTGGGTGCTCCTCAGGAGCCAGGACCACGGGAAGGTACAATCCCAGCAGCTGGAAGAGTGAGCACGAAGTGGAGCTTTTGCAGAAAGAGACCACAACCCTTGCACAAAGAGGCAGAAAGTGGTAAAAATCAAGTTATTTTAGTGAAAAGTAAAAAACCACACAGTGCTCTGCAATTAACAGAAGCAGCAAACTGCACTAGGAGCAAAATGGGAGTTTTTGCTCTGAGATCGAGGAGGGAGGATGTGATGTTAAATGGAACTGTAAAAATAGATGGTGCTCTAGGGCTGGTTGAGGATGTGGAAATGTCTCATTGCTTGTCTGGTTTTGGATACTTGTGGGGGAGAGAGAGAGCTGCATCTATTGTGTAAAGGGTAAGGACAGCCTTACCCGTGAGGGGAATGACCTTGGACAGCTCTGCCCTTCGAGCAAGAATAAGAGGCGATAACATGAAATAACAGCTTCAGTAAGTTAGGGGGTGTTTGCTTGCTGGATTAGTTTTCTAAATATAATTGAAAAAGCTGTCAAAAGAACCCAAATAAATTCCCAAACTGACCATTTTTGTGGTCAGCCCATCCTCCCAGTCCGTACACGCGGGCTCCGAACCCCCAGCCCTCACTCACCTCCCCGCCGCCATTTTGTTTAGGGGCGGTTGCCACGGCGACGCGAGGACCGCTGCTGCGATTGGCCCGTCTCTGGTCACGTGGTAGACGCGGCGGCACCGGGAACTACAGTTCCCAGCATGCACCGCGCTCGTTCTCCCGGGATACGGCACCGGGAGTTGGTCCCGTTTTTCTCCTCAGCCGCCCTCCGCACATACACATCAGCCTGCCCTGAGGCACCGCATGCCGTGCAGCTCCTCCCGACTCCCTCACCTGCTTCCTTGGTCTCTGTTTTTCCGCCTGGGCACCGCTCTTGGCTGCACCCAGCGCTTGTCACCATCGCAGGGGCCTTTCCTGGGTGTCCCCCATCCCGCCTGCTGCCTCTGTGCTGCTCTCCACGGAGCTCGGCCCCGCCAGCTGGAGGTGCGGCAGGACAGGCCAATTATCCCCAATTTTACCTCCTTTGATGGGGTGTTCACGGAACCACAGACTGGTTTGGGCTCATAGCTCATCTCATTCCCACCCCCTGCCAGGGGCAGGGACACCTTCCGCTGTCCCACTGTTGCAGGTTGCTCCAAACCCTGTCCAACCTGGCCTTGGACACTTCCAGGGATGTTGGCTGTGCTCAAGAGACTCTCGTTTCAACTTGCCCAAAGAGCAAAACCGAGCTAAATTTGGTGAAGCCTTTGTGCAGAAGAGCCCTCGGCTCTGGGAGGAAGCTGACAGGAGCTCACCACGATGTGCTTCGCCAGCACAAACCCAGACACCAGGTGGGTGTTCTCAGCACGTTCCAGTGGCTTTATTCTTTTCAAACCATCTTAAAATAACCAGATCCCTTCTGTTTCCTGCTGCTGCTGCAGGGTGAGGGAGCTCAGAGATCTGCTGTGAGGAGACGGATTTGGGGGGTTAAAGGAAGCATTTCCCTGATCCTTCATTTAGGATCCATAACTGAAATCCCAAGGGACACCTTGGCTCCAGCTCTACCTGGAGGGAAGTTGGTTTGCTCCTCCCAACCTTGGCTGCAATTTGCAAAGCCTCCCAGTGATCCAGGGAGGGTTTCAGTCACTCTTAGTCTTTGGTGGGTGTGAGGACAGAGAGACCCTAGGGAGAGGCAGAGCCTGAGGGGTTTCAGCCTTTCCTTGAATTTTTTTTTTTTTTGGGCATGCGCCACTGCTTCTTTTCACCTACTTCCAGAAAATCCCCACTGTAGTTCTTTTGATCTGTTTCTCCACTGGTTCCAGCCGTGTTTATCATCCTGTGTTCATCCCTTTACATCCTCTTACTTTGCCACTTAATCTTTATGCTCTATTCAGCGTACTCCAGCAGAACTGAAAGATTTCCATATTCTGTTACTTATCCCCGTCGTGCCATGGAACAGGGACACTCGGGGACACTGGGGGGGAGCTGGTCTCATGGCAGGGGATGGAGAGAAACAGCTCCAGGGGCCCCAGACCCCCACGCCACGTCTGGCACCTTTTTTCCTCTCAGCACAGGCAGCAGATGCGACTTCCCCAAACTGCGTTTTTGGGGAAGGGAGGTGTGATTGGTGCGCCGGTGCCACCGCTGGGCTTAAAGGCTCCGAGCAGACGGGGAAGCGTCACGGGAAGTGTCACGGTCCCCGCAGAGCCCCGGCCATGCCGCCCCTCCAGCGTGCCCACCTGCTCCTGCTGCTCGCCCTGCTCGGCCTGTGCCTGGTAAGGACGGGGCCCTGGGGTCCAGCCAGCTCTGCCCAGGGCTGGGAAGGGTTCAGCCAAGAGGGGGGGAATTTCTGCTTTCAGCTGAAAACCTCAGTTCTTGGTTTTGTCTTTGACTTGGCCCCGCTGCGATCTTACCGAGAGCTTTGTGCTGTGGTCTGGAAGGTGCAGACGCTTCCATACGGTGCTTTCTGAAAGCGTTCCTTTAGCTCGGGGGCACCACTCGCCCCTGGAATGCTCACACTGGGCTCTCCAGCCCATCTTCCAGCCCCTCCTTGGCCCGCTGGCCCCAGCCCGTGCCTGCAGTGAGGATGCTGAGCGTGGCTGGGTGGACACACGACTGTGGTTTCCTCTCACCTCTCCCCACTGGATGTTATTTCCCTTCCTGCTGGGGGCCTCCATGGGGTTTCGGTCCTGGGTGATTAGGGATGAAGCCACTGGCACTTTTTGGAAGCACGATGCACTTTGGGGAAGCTTTTGGGATGATTTTTTTTTTTTTTCTCCCTACAATGTGTTGGTAACGGGGCCAGATCTGCCTGTGCCTATTTCACTCATGAAGTTCCACATAGCTGCGATGTGCTGCTGGTTCCACAGGGTGCATTTGCATTTTGGGATTCCCCTTCTGTAAACCAGGCAAAAAAGGACAAGAGTGTGGCGGAGGGGCAGAGCAGAGTTTTGGGCTCTGTTCCTGGTCCTTTCTCATTGCCAGAGGGACCCTGAGGAGGGGTGTAAGACAGTGTGTTTCACAGGGGGAAACGGCATCGCTTTATCCAGCAGCCAGGGCAGTGTTAGAGAGGGAAATAAACTGCCCTGAAATCTCCACCCCGGCTGTGCTGCATTTCACACACCGACTGCACCCTCCCTGTTTGCAGCAGCCTGGGCTCGGGGGTCCCTCCTCGCCCTGCCCTTCCAGCACGGGCGTTTCCCACCCCCCACCTCTTCTTCTGCTGCAGGGCCGTGGCCCGCCACCTTGTCACCACTTCCTCACAGCAGCCAGAGGAGCAGAGACCACTCCCCGGCTTCCACTTCCCCTCCAGTTTTCAAAAGCCCCTGGTTAGAGGCGGGGTAGCGATTCCAGGGAGAGCTCACTTCCCTCCCTGCGTTGGGACAAGCCCGAAGCCAAGAGTCTGAGTGTGAAGGGGAACCTGACAGGGGACAGGGGGCTGTTTTTCCTGCCTGGGGTGGGACAGCGTGGGGCATTGGAGTGCCCCGGCTCCTTTTGCGTGCTGTGAGGGGTTCTCAGGGCTTTCACCGCCGTGCTGCTGTTGGGAGGGATGTCTGAAGCTCGTTTTCTTCTCCAGATCCTCGTCCAGGCGAAAGATGAGGTGCCTCCTCCCAAAGATGCTGCCCCGAGGAACGCCACGACCAGCAGAAGCCTGAGCCCGCCCTGCGGCAGCCCCCCGCTCCTGTCCATCGCCCTGGGGGTGCTGGCAGCGCTCCTCCTGCACCTGCGCTGAGCGGGAGCGGCCCCGCAGCCCCCGGCCCTGGAGCCCCCGACAAGACCCTCCCCAGGATGGCACCGCTCCCGCTCCTGCCGCCCTCCGCTCCCCTCGTTCCCCCCGGCCCCGGAGGGACCCCCCGGCCTCGGGGAGCGGAGCAATAAACGCGCTGGTGCCGAGACCTCGGGCTCGTCTCCGCGTTCTCCCGGTCCGGTAGCAGGGCTGACGGGGGCGTGCGGGCGCAGCACCGGCCCCTTACCCGGGGCTGCGACCCTCGGGGCTGGAGGGGCCGGGTGGGGCCGGGCCCGAGCAGGGGGGTGGGGGAGCAGGGCCGGGACCCCCGAGCGTCCCCCGGGGGCTCCCCGAGTGCCTCCGAATATTCCCGAGTGTCCCCGAATATTCCCGAGGGCGCCCCTCGGGTCCGGCCGGGACCCCCGCGCGCCCCCTCAGGCCGGGCGGGGCAGCCCGCGCGCCACCCCGGCCAATCCCGCGGCAGGGGCTGCCGCTCCCCGCCAATCCGGCGCCGCCAGCTCTCGCCCTCAGCCAATCACAGCCCGGCGGGCTTAATATAAACCCGTGAGCAGCCCTTCGCCGCTTCCGGTGAGGCGCGGCCGCGGGTGGAGCTGGGTCGCGTTGAGGAGGTTTCACTTTCTTCAGTGTCTCTTCCTGCTGGGTTCATCTTAGTCCCTATGTCCCTCGTGTGGCTGCCTGTCCTCCTGCCCGAACGGGTACTGGGGCAATGGGAGACACGTAAAAATGGGCGTTTGTTGGTGGCTCTTGCTGAAAGTCGCGGCAGCCCCCGGCTGGAGACGCCTGATGTCACCTGGCGCACCCCAGGCTGTCACTGCTGCTCCCTGCGAGGGTGATGAGTGGTCGCTGCCCCGATGCAGTGACCAGACCAGGCTCTTGCTGGCAGCCGTGTCGTCTCCCCAGCAGTGAGGACAGAGACGCTTGTTGTCTCCGTTTCTCGCCCTGTGTCCCCCTGGCTCCAAGCCACATCCCCGGGCAGCTCCCGCTCTCAGCTCAGGTGGGCAAAACCTCTGGCCTGGGCACTTGGAAGATGGGTGACCTGAGCCATGATGCAGGCCTGAATCAGGGATGGGGAACGCTGCTGGCTGTGAGCTCAGGGACCCCCCAAGGCCACAGTCTGGGGTCCCCCCGAGCTGGAGCTGGTGGAGTCCCGCAGCCCCCGGTGCTCCCAGGGCACGGCTTGGCCCACCTCAAACTCCATGGAGGAGCTGCCTGTGCCCGTGGGCACTAGAGGGCACTGGGATCCCATCCTGGCACCAGGATCAGGCCTGGGGCTGGCATGGGGCGAAGTGCTGGGGTGAGAGGTTCTGCCAGGCTGTGGGCAGGACAAGGACAAGGACACCAACCACCCAGGCAGAGCTGGCCCAGACAAGCAGGGCTGTATCTTACACACGTACATAAATACAGTTCAGGGGGAAGAAACACTCGTGGGGAGGGGATCTGCTGCTCTCCAGAGGGTCCCACATTCGTCGTGTCTGTGGGATCCTTCGCGGACCATGTTCAGGCCTCCTCAGGAGGGAGCTGGGGTGGTCCCCCATGATGGAGAGGTTGATGGTCATCCTTCACGCCAGCAGCTGGGGCAGAGAGGTGCTTGGGATGCAGCGTGGGTGGGGTCTGAGGCCTCCTGCCCCAGTGTGGGGATGCTGGCAGGGTGTCCCCATCCTGCCCCATGGCACCTCTGCCCCTCACAGCACCTGGATGTCCCAGATCTGTGTGGGTCTTTCATCAGCCACGTCCCAAACGATGGCATGGTCCCGGTCGTAGCTTCGGCCGCCTGCGGAGCGAGGGGAAGGTTTGGGGAGGGCAAACCCCACTCCTGATGGTGCTGAAGGTGTGGGTGCCCCATGACCCCATTTTGGGCATCCCTGGGAAAGCAGCCTTTGTACAGGGCTGAAGCCTCACCCTTGACATCAAGGATCATGTCCTCGAACATCAGGCTGTGGATCCGTCCCTGAGAATCGATGCTCCAGGTCTGGCGTGGCATCCTCGTCTCGGACCACAGCACGGCCTTCGCGCCCTTCCCGGCCGGCCCGATGACCTGCAGGCTCATGTTGGGGGCCACCTGCAAGGGACAGAGGGAGGGATTTCCCTGGAAGCGCAGCTGGTTCTGTGCTGGAACGTGGCGTGAGCAGGGTGACCCCTCAGTGAGAGGTGGGGGTGATGAGGGTGACAAAAACTCCGCACGGAAGGCAGAGATGGCTTCACACCTCCAGGGGAGACTCGGGGAGGAGACCCACCAGATCTTTGGGGACAAGCCTGGGATTAGAGGCTGGGAAAAGCTGTTATAAAGCCTGGAAGATGGCTGTGGGGTGGGGAATGCCCAGCAGGAGCCCTGCCAGGGGCTGCCCTGGTCCCCTCGGTGGCGCTGGCTGTCACACCTGAGCCCTGACCTGGTTTTTGATTAGGCCATCCTCGTAGTACCAGACGGAGCTGCTCTGCTCGCTCAGGCTGGAGACCACCACCCGCCCCGCCTTCATGTCCTCCACATCATCGGGGACCGAGAGGAAGAGCTCCAGCTTCCTGCTCCTGACGCGGAAATAGATCCGTCTCTGCAACGAGAGGAACCCCGTGTTTGCACCCAAAAGCCCTGCTGCCTGCACCCTCACCCGGCTGGGGCTTCGGTAAGGGAGGAGCCTAGGGCCCTGGGGGCTTCTCCCCTCTGTCCTCCCCCCAGGAGATCCCCACGTCTCCCCAGGGCGATGGCTGTGACCGTGACCTGTCCCTCATAGCTGGCATGGGCACAGCTCACCCCGCTGGGATGCCATGGATTTTACAAGGCAGTTGCCCACAGGGAGCGTTTCACCACAAAGGCGGCCACTCCCAGGGTGGGGGACAGGAATCTGGGGTGGCAGGGTGGCACCTTTCCTGTGTCAGAGCTGTCAGCTGCAGGCTGCTGCTCTCCAGCTCCCCCAGCCTGCCCTGAGCGGGCTGGCAGCCCTGTCTCCATGGGAGCCTCATGCCCCGGGGTTTTGGGGTTCACCCCGCCAGGTGCCAGTGCCCCGTCCCCTCCCAAAGGTGACACTCACCTGGCGGATGGGGTAGAGGGACCCCACGTGCTGGAGCCCGCTGTAGGTCAGCCAGTTGGTGATCTCGGTGCAGTCCAGCAGCCACTGCCGCCCTCGGAAGTCACCGTGCTCGCACAGCACCCAGCTGTGGGGACAGGAGGCCACAGCACAGGTCACCCTGGGCAGGCAGGGGACACCCACGGGGTGCCGGGGGGCCAGGGCTCACTTACATCCCTCCTTTGACCCGCACCGACAGCACGTGGTTGTTGAAACCCTCCGCCTGGAGGCTCCGCACTTCGGAGTTCAGCTCGATCTCCTTCCCCTCGAAACACTCCAGCCCGTGCAGGAAGATGGAGGGCTCCGANGCACTGAGCGTGGGGTACTCGCCCTCGGACAGCACATGCTGCTCCCCCACGAAGTCCTGCCCGTCGAACAGGATCCAGCTGGTGGGGAGGAGCATTCCCGGGCTGACAGAGCTGTCACGGTGGGCATCCATCCCTCTTGTGACCCACAGCACCCCCGTCCTGCCCCCCCTCTGGGGCTGCCCAGGGTGTTGTCCCTGTCCCCACCCCGCACGGCCCCGTGACACCCCACCTGCCCCCACGGACTCTGCAGGAGCGTGGGATGAAGGCTTCAGGCAGGGCCTCCTGGTCCTCCTCAAAGGCAACGTGATCTCCCAAGAAGTCGGGCTCTGAGAAAAGCAGGATCTGGGGAGGGGGAGCAGAGGGGCTCGGTGAGGGGGCAAAGCACCACCACCACCCCACAAGGGGCTGTATCCCCCTCCCCATCCACCACCCCTGACCTTGGAGACGAAGTGGAGGTTGTGTTCCCTGACCTGGAAGCGAACAGAGCGGGGCCGGTGGGTGCCTGGCCGTGACACCCACCGGCCCTGGGGGGTGCCATGAGGAGGGGGTGTCCCCTCACCTGCAGGATGGGCTGTGCCGAGGCAATGTGACAGTTGGTGGCCCCCCAGTCCTCGCAGTTGCGGTACACCCCCTTCTCCAGGACGTACTGCTCGCCAGAGTAGTTGGGGCCCTCGTAGGCCACCCACCTGCGGGGAGGATGTGGGTGCTGGCCCCTTTCCCTGCCCCCCGTGCCCCCCGGG
>WAAG01086771.1:77514-103370 GCA_013390105.1 Tichodroma muraria | reverse complement strand
TTTGTCGGTGTTGGGTTTTTTTATTTTTTTTTTTTTTTTTTTTTTTCGTTTTTAACGTTTTGGAGGGAGAAACAGATTTAGGGCTGCCACTCCACGCTCTGCCCGGATCGTGCTGGCAGGAGCCGCCTTCATTTCCTGGGGTGATCCCCATGCACACGTGGAGGCAGAGCTCACCTCTCTGTCGGTTATTTTTTTGGGGGGGGTTGGGGATATTTTTGGCCTTTTCCAGCCTGGGCAGGATTTGAGGCGGCTGTGCGGGGCGGCTGGGCCGGGGGGCACCCGCGGCTCCCCCAGCCCCGCGGCTCAGCGGCTCCGTGGGGCTCTCGCCAGGTGCGAAGCCGGGCGAGGAGCCGGCCGGAGACTCGCCCAAGGCCGAGAACGAGTCCCAGCCGCTGCACGGCTCCGGCATCTGTAAGTGGTTCAACGTCCGCATGGGCTTCGGCTTCCTCTCCATGACCGCCAAGGGCGGCGCGACCCTGGACTCCCCCGTCGATGTGTTCGTGCACCAGGTACGGGGCCGGACCCGCCGGGGGTCCTGGGGAGGGGAGGGGTGCACCCTGCGCAGGATGGAGGTGGGATGGGGACCCCCCTGCCGCCCCCAGGCGTGGCTCCCCCCGCCCCAGCCCGCGGTCCGGCCGGGGTGCCCGGGCGGGTGGAAGGGCAGGCACCGCCGCAGCCGGGGCTGCTCTCCGGGGACCGGCCCTGTAAGCTGATGCCGAGCGATTTCATTTTCCCGTCGTTGTTCCCCGAGGAGCCCCTCGGGGCCGGATCCGGGGGAGCAGGTGTCCGCGGGGCCGGCCGGGATGCGCCGCAGCGGGGACGCCGCTCGCCCCGCGGAGGGACACGGGGAACGGGCGGTGTTACCCCGGTACCCGCTCCCGGTGGGACTCGGAGCTCTCCCGCTGGAGCTCATCCCGGGACTGGGCATCTCCGCCCGCGCCCTTTGTCCCAGGCGCGGGTGGGACAAAGGCGTTAGGTTTGTGTCCCTGCGGGTCCCGTGTGACAGTGACAGTCCCTTGTCCGGATTTGACCTTGCTGAGCGGGGAGGCCCCACGCGTGTCGGGGACCCTGCACCGAGGGAAGTCGTGGATTAGGGGCTGAAGTTCCTTGAACGCCCCGGATCTCGCGGGAGGATCCGCCGGGAGGACCCCCCGGGGGCTGGGGGAAGGGGTTTGGAGATGGTGCCCAGAACGCTGGGAGGGGATGTGGGGCGCGGCGCCGGCTCGTGTGCACGGGGCTCTGTGTGCTGCCCCTCACCTCGGGACAGCGGCCGCCGTGGGGCTGGGGGGATTTTGGAGCAAAAGCGGGGGGTTGTGTGCACGATTGAGAGCAGCACCATGGTGCTGGCTCTGGGGGCTCCCTGGAGCAGCCGCCTTCAGTGGCTGCTGGTCTTCACGGGCTCAACGCCCCCCAAACTCGGTCCATCCCGTGGGCGGGGGGTGCAGGACTGAGCCCCTGGGCTTGAGGAGCTCCTGGAGCAGGGGCTCCCGGGGGTCGCTCACTCCCTGCCCACGAGGGGAGGCTCCGGGCAGGACTGGCAACTTGGCAAGCAAATGACGGCCAGGGGAGATGCAAATCCCCTCTCCCCGAGCTGTGGCATGGGCAAAGTGCCTTGGTAGGAGCTGCAATCCCGGGCACAGCTGGTTTCGGAGTCAAGGGCTCCAAATCAGCCAGGGGAAAACAGATCCTGGTGTCCTCCAGAGAGCAAATGGGCCTTTGCATCTCAATGTGGCACAGCGGGACCCAGCGCTCCTGGGGAGAACCTCCCGCCCTTCTCCCGGGGGTTTATTGCCCCCAGACAGTCTGGTTTCCTGATTGCTCTTGCTCACATTCCTGCAGGGGAAGAGAATTAGCTGGGGTGTCTCTGCCGGGAGCATCCCACTGTCCGGAGGGACCTGCAGCCTCCCTGTGCCCCCCAGTTCCGAAGGCCGGGGGAGCCGGGGGATCCCAGCGATTGTGGCGTTTGGGGAATACGGGGAACTCTGGGAAAAAGCGGCTTATTTTGGGTAGCAGAGGGACCGGGGGTGTGGGGGGTTCCCCTGCTGCAGCAAAGGGCTTTGCACCTCCAGAAGCTTTGGGCTGATGGAGAATTCTTCTCCTCCGGGTCGGATTTCGCCTCCTGCTCCGCTCACCGGTGGCACAAAGTCTCTGCCCTCCTGCAGAAACAGCCAGAGGTGATCCCGGTGTCTCTCCCACCGCGGGGCATCGCGGCAAGTGGCCTCTCCTTGGAGAGGGACCAACTCATGCTCCCACCGCTGCTTTTGGGTGGCTTGCAGGGAATCGGGTCCTTGTCCCGATGCTGTCCCCATCCCAAGCATCCCGGTGCTTCCCAAGAGCCCATGTCGGCTCCGCTCCCGCGGAGGGAGTCAGGGCTGCGAGGGCAAAAGCCACCAAAAGCCGAGGGGGGAGAAATGCTCAGGGCTCGCTGTGCCCTGCCCATCACCCAGCGCCCCAAAGCAGCTTCGGGGCTTAACACTCCAGAGCCCCTCAAAACCCGCTCCTTGCCCTCCTCATTTACATACGTGAATGATGACCCACAGGAAGTAATTGTAGGAGAAAGAAGGGAATTGGCCTCTTTAGATCTATTAAATCACTTTATTACAGGAACCAGGTCTGAATGGCCCCTCTCTGCAGGGAGCGCGTCTCCATCTCCCTCTGCCTTTATCTGACCACAAAGAGATTAAAATCTCGGCAGGACAGGAGACTAACAGGGCTCCTTGGGGCTGCCTTTCCCTCGCATTGTGAGCTAAAAATGAGGCATTTGGGTTCAAATGCCTCCCCTGGACACTGGAGATGGATTCATTTGGGGGCTGTGAGGAGACAGGAGGGCTGAAGCAGAGGGGAGCAGAGCAGATCATCCCGGGGAGGCAAAGGGCTGAGCAGCACCCCTGAGGAACTGGGGATCTTGAGGTGGCAGAAATTGGGCTGGTGATGGTGAAGACCCCGAAGGCGCAGGGGTCCCCTCGGGATGCGGCTCCTGGGCTCTGAGCATCCCTTACAGGAGTGTGGAGCCGCCTGAGAAGGCAACACGGAAAGAGGGAAAGGAGAAAATCAAGCCACTGGTTGGAGTTGGAGGAGCAGTGCTGACCAGCAGGGCTGAGATTTGGGGTCTGGCTGAGAGCAGAGGGGAGGAGGATGTCCAGTGCCTGGAAATCGTTGCTCTCCATAGCTCGGCTCTGCATTTCCGAGCGTTTCTCCAAGCCAAAAGGTCTAAATCCTTGATAAATGCAGTTAGTTGGGTTGGTTTTTTTGTTCCTTCTCATGAGTTTAGCAAGAAATTCCGCTGGGCACCGTGGCTACCCGTGGCTGCAGTGTTTGACCACTGGCGGTGATTTGATCTCTGGTTTGATCGGTGACTTGGTCCCGCGTGTCCTTGCAGGGGCATAAAGCACCCGATTAGACCTGCCTGGGCAGGGATGTGGCACTCCGGGCAGCGTGGGACTTGTTGGGCACATCCCGGCACGGGAGGGGCTTCTGTGCCCTGTGATCCCCTGGGTGCGGGGGGTCGGGGCCAGCGGAGCAGCTCCATCCCCACTCGGCCGGGCAGGGGATGGCGCGGTGGGGGTGGAAGAGGCCTTTTGGACACGAGTTTTGGCTGAGCCGACCTGGGCTGTCACCCACCTGTGCCTGTGCCACCCCGCGCTTGCGGCCGGGGTAATAAAAATAATCATCCACGTGAGCATGACGTGAGGTCTTTAAAAAAAAAATAAATAAAATTTGTGTTTGGAGGCAGCTCCGTCCCTGACCGTGCAGGAAAGGCACAAGGGACAGTTTCTCTGTCAGGGAGCATGATCCAGCCTTTCCCTGCTGCCTTGCCCCTGGGCTGGGGCGCGGGGCAGGATCCGAGCTGGGGGGGTTGGGTTGTGCAGGGCTGGGGGGGCAGCGAGGGGAGGGGAACCCGCTCGGAGCGGCTGTTTGGGTCAGCGGGCTGGAGCCGTGATGCTCCTGCAGGGACACGTGGAGTATCTGCCTTTCCCTGCTTCCCGTGCTGGCCCCGCAGGACCAGGGTCACCCCCAGCTCCGGGGGGCCGGGAGCACCGGAGCTGCACATCCCCGGGGAGGGATCGCGGAATCACCGATGAGTTTGGGCTGGAAGGGACCTTTAAAGGTCATTCAGTCCAGCCCCCCTGCAAGGAGCAGGGAGCTCCCGCAGAGATCCCCTGGGGTAGAAATGCCCGTTGGAATCTCTGCTTTTTTTCTTTTTTTTTTTTTTTTTTTTTTTTTTTTGGGGGGTGGGGTGGGGAGAGGGGTAGTATAGTAGCAATTTCTTTGGTTTTGTTTGTTTTGTGGGGTTTTTTAACTAACCGCTGGAATGAAACTGTATTGCGTCGCTTGTGCGCCGCGTCCCGATGGGAAATAGTGAAAGAGAGTGGCTTTATTCCACCCCTGAAACTCCCTCAAGACGCTCACACACACAAAAAAAGCCTCCTGTCTCTGTCTAAAGATTAACTGATGGCCGCAGGCACATCCCTTCCCCCAGCTCCCCCTCCCTGCCCCAGGGAGAGAAAACACCCTGGAATGGTCTCCTAGATAATATGGCCCAAATGAATGGGATTGCTCCAGGGACGGAGTGAGGATGGAGCTGGGGAGGGCCGGGATGGAGCCACTGCCTCGGCGAGCCCCTGTCCCTGCCGCCGCCACTTCCAGCTCCGGCGTTTCCTTTCCCCTATTCCTTTACTCCTAAGAATAAGCGGGACGGAGCTGAAATCATCTTCGGAAGACGCGCGGCTGCTCCGTGTTCCTGCTTTGAGACGGGAGCACAAAATTAATATGCAGCCACTGATCCCAATTAGCTGCCCCTGGGAAGTGCAGGAGGGTTTTGGTGGGGAAAAAATACAACCAAAGGAGCTAAAAGGATTT
The DNA here is from genome assembly GCA_013390105.1 of Tichodroma muraria. Lineage (NCBI taxonomy): Eukaryota > Metazoa > Chordata > Aves > Passeriformes > Sittidae > Tichodroma > Tichodroma muraria. The sequence continues at coordinate 98,510 of WAAG01086771.1, read as the reverse complement.
AGGACAGGAAACTGATGGATTAAACTCTGCGGTAGATGCCTTTTTTTTTTTTTTTCCCTTCGGAATTGGTATCTAGAGTTTAATTTTACTGACTTGTGGTGGAACATTAAGAGCAAACATAGTTGCTTTGGCAGGGAAATGTCTTTATTTTGATTTTAGTTGAAATCGGCAGGGGTCCTTGGGGATATTGCGCCAGATGACGGTGAGGGAGCCAGTGGAAAGCCTTGGTAATGTTTTGTTAAATCCTCGGTGCTCTCCCCGAGGGCTCCAAAGGCATCGCCCTCCTTATCCCTGCAACCCCCGGGGCCGAGGCTGGACCCCCTTTCCCAGGCAAATCCCCCCGTTTGTGCGGGGTCTGAGCTGCAGGGACTGCAGGGGGCTTCCTGCTCCCAGCCCTTCACTCCTGAGCCAAAACCCAGCACCAGCGCGGTCCCTGGAGCTTCTGGCACCGGGAGGAGGTTTGCGTGATTGGGGCCAGGGACCGATCCAGGCACGGGCTGGGAAGGCAAAGGGACGTTTCCCTGCTGTGACTGGGGACGTGGGTCACTGCTCCGTGTTGGCAAAATCTCCTTCGGGGGCTGTTTGCCCCCGCGCAGCGCCCAGCTGAGGGGAGAACTGCTCTGCCAGGGCTGCGCTGAGGCCGCTGCGCCCCGCGGGACTGCGGTGGCAACACCCAGCGGCGACAGGAGCACCCGTGCCTCAAGATCTGGGCGAGTGTCAGCCCCCGCACCCACCCACACCGCGGGCTGCTTCCCCTGCCATGGGCCCTCGGGGCTGAAGGTGGCCGGGACACGTGGGGCCCTGGGGGTGCCCTGCACCCCCGCCCGGGCTGGGTTGAAACCGGCAGAACAAGGAAGGCATCGGGGGACTGGGACACCGTGGCTGCGGGGACAGACAGATGGTGTGGCCGCACGGTGGCTGGGGGCACTGCTGAGGGTGCCAGCTGAGCCAGAGGTCACCGCGGACAGGGTACCCCCAGCGACGGGGGCATGGCCCCCCCGGGGGCTCAGCAATCCCTGGGCTGTTTTTCCTGACCCTCCTCTGCAGAGTGGGGGAAACTGAGGCACCGGCGCTGCCTGCAGTGGGGCTGGGCTGCCCGAAATGCTCTGGGCAGGGCTCAGACGTACCCCTGGCACAGCTCGGCACTGCCAGCAGTGTTCCTGCAGCCGCCCTTATCCCAGCATCCCAGCCCGGCTCGTTTTCCAGGGGATTCCAGTTTAAAGGGCTCTGGAGAGCCGAGGTGCAGCGGCTGCTCCGCCCCAGGCCCCGCTGGACACAAAGATGGTTTGATTGAGTGGCCGGGGCTGGCTGGGAATAAACGTCCCCTTGTGTCGCGCTGGGGAGGCCGCGGGGACAATGGTGACCCCGGGGCCCGGCGGGGTGGGGGTGAGCCGGAGCCCGGCAGTTCGGGGGGCAGCGGTGGCGTTTGGGGCGCCCCACGGTGCCATCCCTTCAGGACGGGAAACGGGTCCAAGTGTGGGACCTGGGANGACGGGGACACCCAGTGCCGGGGGGCGGGCAGCGCTCGGCCGCTCACGTGCTGAGTCTTTGTGTGCCGTGAATAACCGGGGATGCGGGAAGGGAGGGAAAGGGAGGGTGGGGAAGCGGAGAGGTGCCCGCCGTGATGCCCGGGGGGGCCGCTGGGTGAAGCTGGGCCAGCTCTGCTTCTGTCCCCGGTGCCACCGGTTAACTCGGGACCCTGATGACCACCAGGAATTCCTCGCGTCGGGCTACGCTTCTTTTGGGCTGGCAGTGCTTTGTGACCCCGAGCCCAGGGCCACCCTACACCCCCGAGGCCAAATCCATCCCCCCAGGACTGAGCCCGCGGCTCCCCCAAGGGACCCAGAGGCCAAACCCCAGCACCCAGCGCTGATGTGTGGAGGGGCTGGAGGGGGTCAGAGGGCCTGCGGCCATGCCGGCCACCCTTTCTCCCCCCGCCGGGGCCTGGAACTCCTGGAATTTGGGCAGCGGGAGCGCGGCCGCCGCCGGCCCTTTGTTCTCGCTGGCCGGTGGCTCCCGGCCCTGGCCCTCCCCTGCGCTCCCCCTCATCCCCAGCATCCCCGGCTCGCCCCAATCCCCCCCTTCCTCTCTTTATTTTTTGGGGGGGGTGTGGGTGTGTGGAGGCCTGGGAAGGCTCCGGCTTTGTGTGTGGTGTGGGACGGGGGCTCTGGGCCCCTTCCTTTCAGATGCAGGAGGTATGCAGCTAATTCAATGGGCTGCAGTTTGATTACCTATCTGATAACAGAGGAATGCCAGCAATGTGTGTGTTTTGGGAAGGGGGCAGGGGGGATGCGCAGGGACCACCGGCCACTCTGCAGCTCACATCAAAAGGCTGCGGGGGGAGTGTGGGGGGAGAGAGCTGGGGTGCCCCAGCCTCTGTCCCCCCCCTTCCCCGGGGAGAGGGCGTTTCCTTTGGCCTTTTGGCGGAGGGGGCTGGGGGGTTGGTTGTCATCCTCACCCGCTCCTGGAAAATAAATCGCTTCCCCGTCATGTTGTGGCAGCTTCTGCCTCATCCCTCCTCTTCCTCCAAGTGGGGGTGACGGGGTGGACGGGGCTGGACTCTGGCAGTGGGGCGGTGGTGCCCAAGGTGTGGTTGAGCTGGGGGGGCCCAGCCCGTGCGCTGGGGTCCCCCCCGGCACGGCTCAGCTTTACCCCGAAGCTCAGGGCTGAGCGCCTGGGAGTTTTCATCCCCGCAGTGTAAACACAGCTGGGCCAGCTGGGGCTGTAAACGCCCTGAGAGGAGCCACGGGAGGTGGTTGGCCTCATCCCCCGGCTTCCAGGGCAGCCTCCTGTGCCAGGGAGTGACGCTTAGCCCCTCCTTACCCCCAAAACCGGGGGCTGCTGTGGGAATGGGCAAATTCCCCCTCCGGGGTCGCTGCCGTTGCCCAAACCACCTCAGACTGGGGCAGGGCGGGGTGGGTGGCTGACCCGAGGTGCCGGTGGGGGTTTGCCAGGGGCAAGTGGTGCTGGAACTGCCCTGGGGGAGGCAGAGGTGGCTGTGAGTCTCTGTCGTGTCCTTCTTGTCATCTCAGGGACCTCAGAGTTTAGGGTTTGGCTCTCTCTTTAGGCAGCAGGAGCAGGTCAGAGAGCAAAGGAGGGTCCCGTGTGGCCGCCCTGGATCCCATCCCAGCAGTCAAGGGGATCTAGGGCATGGGGGTGACTGGACCCCCAGGGAAAGGGAGGGGAAAAGCAGCAGCAAAAGGGGTCCCAAGGGTTGTCCCTCGAGCTCTGCTGTGTTCCCACTCCTCTCGTGCCCTCGCACACGTGGACATCCCGCAAGACCCTGTCAAGAAAAATTCACTCCTATAACCCCAGCAACTCCATTTCTTCCCTCTCTGCTTTTTCGTGGGGTGTTTCCTCGCGGCTCCCGGTGGGATTTGCAGCGGAGGGGGGAGCAGACCGCGCCTGCCTGTCCCGTACAGCGTTCTCACGGGGGCTCGGTGCGGGAAGAATGGGAGAGCGCGGCCCACGTGACGGGAACTCTCCGGGCCATGAATGGGGGAGATGCTCCATTCATAAATGCGGGGTCGTGCTGCAGCCGCGCAGGCGTTGGGAATCCCCAGCCGGCAGGAGCTGCTCCTCCCTCTGCCAGCAAATTCCCAGCTCGGGAACGCCGAGCTGGAATTGCTGCCCGGGATACAGCTGCCCCCGGGCAGAGCACGCAGGGATGGCACAGGGAGTTGAGAGTCGCCGGCTGCCTCACCCAGCTCTGCTCCTTAGGGATTTGTTCTGCTAAAATGGACAGAGCCCCTGAAAGTGGAGTGGGTTTTCTTGTCACCTCACACCCCCCCTCCCCTCCCCAGCCTGGGTTTTTCTTGGCTCTCCTAGTTTGATTGTGTGGTGATAACCGATGTGGTGTTCCTGGAAGGAATGGGAGAGGCTCCCAGCAGTGATAATCCTGTGCCAAATGGCTGCTTAATTAATTACTGCAGGCAGTTAAAGGCCCTGAGCTGAGGTGAGCTGCGCGGGGCCGGCGGTGCCAGCGCCCAGCCTCCTGGCCACGAGCTGCGCCCACACCGTTGGGCAAAGAGATTCTTTTGTATTCAAAAAAAAAAAAAAAAAAAAAAAGAAAAAAGCAAAACCGACGGACAGGCAGAGGGGGACATTCGCAGCTCTTGTGCCACAGGAGGGCTTTGTGCCTGGAGAACACCCCGGCTCTGTGCTGACCCCCCTCCTCTCCCCGTGCCCCCCCAGAGCAAGCTCCACATGGAGGGTTTCCGCAGCCTGAAGGAGGGCGAAGCTGTCGAGTTCACCTTCAAGAAATCATCCAAAGGTTTGGAGTCCATCCGGGTGACAGGCCCCGGGGGCGTCTTCTGCATCGGCAGCGACAGGAGGCCCAAAGGGAAGAGCCTGCAGAAGCGCAGATCGAAAGGAGACCGGTAAGGGCTGAGCCGGGGCTGGGGCTGAGCCCTGAGGGCACCGGGAGCTGCCCGGGCACCCCCGGAGTGGGCACGGGCCCGGTGGGATGGGCAGGGACCCTTGGTCCGGGAAAGCAGCTTCCTGCGGCGCTTAACGAGGGGCAGATGCAGCTCGGTGGGGAGAGGGCAGGGAAGCAGCAGGGAAGGGGCAGAGGTCAGGGACACCCCGGGCGGCGCTCCCCTGGCCCGGGGAGCTTTCTCCAAGAGAAGCCCTTCCTTGTGGGAAGGAAATAGCCAGACGTCCTGACAGCATCTCCCACGGAGGGATGGGAACCCCAGGGCAAGTTTCTGGCCAGCTCTTCGTCCTCCCTCTCCCGTCCTCTCCCTCCTGGCTGCCTGGGGATGCCTCATCCCAGTTTTCCCTGTGGATGCTGTCCACCCCACGCAGCTGTTCTCATAAACAGGTTTTTTAATTGATCAGAAAGGAATTGTGAAGGAAAAGGAAAGAGAAAAGGGTTGTGGCCGTCCTACATGGATGCAGGATTTAAAATGGACACGAGGCAGCTCCCTCTGCCCCGATGTGAGGGTGGCACCCACGGGACGAGTGCTGGAAGGCACAGCCCTGTGAGAAGCCACCCTTGAGGCTGTCCCCACACGATGAAGCTGGGGATGTCAGTTGTTCCTTTCCCCTTTCCTGGGGCAGCGTAACCCCGGGAGCGGGGTCTGGAGACACAGGAGCCAAGACACTGATGGAGCCAGAGGCGTGGAACCCCAAACATCCCGATTTTGTCCCCGGTGTGTGGCTTCAGTGCAGTGGTTTGCTGCCATCTCCTGGGTACCGGCAGCACCTCTGAGCCCCAACCGGCCGTGCTGGATCTGGGGCTCTGCAGGGGACCAACCCCACCCCAAAAGCTGAGCCCAGCTCTGGCTAAGAAGCCAGGTGGGTCCCAGGCATGGTCACAGCATTCTCCTGCCTCATTTTATTTCCCCTCCCCTCACACAGGTGCTACAACTGCGGCGGGCTGGACCACCACGCCAAGGAGTGCAAGCTCCCGCCGCAGCCCAAGAAGTGCCACTTCTGCCAGAGCATCAGCCACATGGTCGCCAACTGCCCCGCGAAAGCACAGCAGTCCCCCAGCTCGCAGGGAAAGCCCGCCTACTTCCGAGAGGAGGAGGACATGCACAGCTCGGCCCTCCTCCCCGAAACCCGGGAATGATGGTGGGTGGCAGGGAGAGGGGGCTTCCACCGGGGTGAGAAGGCTTTGGCAAGGCAAGGGGCAGCCGTGGGGCTCGGAGGGGAAGCACTGGGGAGGGCAGCGGGGACCTGGTGTCCCTGTACGACCATTCCCTCATGCCCAGGCTGGGAAAAGCCCTGTTAGCATCAGGATGGCTTGTTCCAAAACAGGGGAAGGCAGCACCCAACACACTTCTTCCCGCTAAAAACCCCCAACAGATTCGATTAATCTTTATTCTTTTCCTAGGTTAAGCCAGGCAGTCGTGTCTTGGGGAGGAGGAGCAGAGGGGCAACATCCCAGGGAGGAGCTCATGGCTCCTTGTTCTCCTGAGCTTCAAACAGGCTCGGGCACAGCCTGGATGAGCTGCAGGGGACCCGGTGCTGGCCCTGCCCCGGGAGGGAGGCCGAGGGTCAGGCTGCCTGTCCTGGAGCACCAGGGAGACGCCCATGGGCCGGTCCCGCGGGTCCCTCTGCTCCTCGTGCCTTCTCACTTTTCAGTGAGGATTTACAGTTTTTCCACGGTTGCTCTGTTGCTGACAGCAGCAGAGCCTGGATTTGGGCTCAGTCTGGGAGCAAATGGATCATCTCTCGGGGCTGGACTAACACCAGCTGTTTGTGGGCTGTGAGCTGCAGTCTGGGGGAGAGCAAATCAAAGTGAAAACCACTTTATTTTTACCCTAGTCCTCCCCAAGTGCCAGCCCAGAGAGCACGAGGTGCTTTATGCAGCGAGCTCTTCCCCTCTCAGGCTTCTCCCAGCCTCCGGAACGCGGAGCTGGGGAAAGCCCTCTGCTCCTCCTGCCCATCCCACGCTGCAGAACCCGCTGGCTCTGGGGCTGAGCCTCCCCAGGGCCAGGGGACGAGGCTGTCCCGGGTCAGTGGCTGCCGTCCCCCCTCCCCACAGCCCTTCCCAAGTCTTGCCTTTATTTATTGGCCCCGGTGGACCCCCCCTTCTCCCGGGGAGCCCCCCGGCCGTTCTGAAGCCAAGGCCAAGTGAAAGCTGCACTAGGACGTGCGTGAATGACGTATCTTTGGGTTTGTTTGTCGTCTTTGTTTTGGGTTTGTTGTTCTTTTTTTNAAAAAAAAAAAAAGGAGAGAAAGGACATAATTCCTGCAACTTATTCTCAGGTATTCGAGCAATCTCAGGGATAAAATGCCTCTGTAGCCCAGTGCTGGACAGAGAGGAGGGTTTTTTTCTAACAGCACAAAGAAATTATGAAGTTTGTATTGGAAGTGTAGATCTACCTCACTGGATGTTTGCTAGGTGAGCTGACGTGTTGTCAAGCTTTTCAAATGTGTTTTTTGGTATGTTTGGGATTTGTTTTCTTTTTAACTGTATTTTAATGGTCTCTTTCCCTTCCCCATGCGCTGATGGAGGCATATGGGTCCGTGTGTGGGGATGGAGAAGCCAGGCAGTGCCATGGGCAGGGAAGAGATACTAGAGCCTGTGTCGGCCCCCCAGCTGCTGAATTTCTCCCAGCCTGGTGGCTTTCGAGGACTTGTCCTCTGTTTCTCTCTCCTGTTCACTCTTGCACCTGATGGGAACACTCCCGTGGGCCCTGTGCCTGAGTCCTCCTGCTGCCTGTGGGCTGGGATGTCACACAGGCTCCCAGCAGGCTGGTGCCGTGTGGCTGGGGGTCAGGCTGGGGGTCCCAGCCCCATCCAGGGGGACAGAGGAAGAGCAGACAGTGACCAGGGAGTGCTGGGAGACAGGGTTACCCTCAATTCCTGCCCTTCCTCACCCTCGAGCTCAGGGCTGGCTGTCCGTGACCTCCTGGAACGGGGGACCCGGTTCCAAGTCTTTGAGGGAGGTGCAGCTGCTCCCTCTTTTTCTCCTTCCAGGCTTCTCTCAAATGCTGACTCACCATGGCTGGGGGAAACTCTGGATCTCAGGTTTTGGGGTGTGAACACTGCTCTTGCAGCCCACGGGGGGGCTGGAGCCTTCCCAGGGAGGGCATCTGGCCGTGGGCACATTTTCTGCTGGCTTTTTGTAGCAATAGGTTTAGATGTGGGGCAGGGCCGGATCAGACAGGAGCACCGACTCCATCCCCAAGGATGGGGGACTCTGGGGGGACTCACTGAGGCTCCTGGAGCCTGGTGACCCCCAGCACGTGGGCATTGAGGGGGGTGGAGAGCGGCCCCCAGCTGCTCCCTGCCCTGCTCCAGTAGTTTAGGGTGAGGTGGTGGTCTCTTCTTGGGAGAGAGGGGAACGACTTTTAGTTCTTGATTAGCAATGGGATCTAGTACAAAACTGCTTCAGGAAAACAGCTTTAGTCTGACGGGGTAAATGCAATAGAGCCTTGGGGGGGTGGCTCTTGGCCTCCCCCCAGCACCTCGGCTGTGCCAGGGAAACTGCTGCCCCCCTCATCCCTGTATCTGCCCCCCAATTCCTGTATCTGCCCCCTCATCCCTGTATTTGCCCCCTCAATTCCTGTCTGTCCTCAAGAATCATGTAGGATCTTCCCCCCCTGCTCCCACTTTAATGGTTTGGTGATTTCTCTGCCAGATGTCTAGTGTGTGTATAATACCCCTATAAAAACCTTTCCACTTTTTCTCAGTATTCTCCTTGATTATTGTTTACAAAAATAAGAGGAAAAAAAAAAAAGTAAAAATAGGAAAAAAAAAATAAAATATCCAAAGCATCTAATAGGTTACGGAGCAGGGAGATGGATCTGCTTTCCCACACAGTTGCCAGGTGGGAGCTCTGTAACCATCCCTGTCTTGGGCTGAAGCAAATAGGGAATCACTCAGGTTTCCCCCGGGGTGCTGGGATCTAAGAAAACAGGGATTTTTATCTGGTGGGAAGCCACACTGGAGGAGGTGGGATTGATTCGCATCTCCTCGTGTTGGCCATTGTGGTTCTTCCCTTTTGTTGACAATAATTGACTAAATTGCTGCATCATGGCCCACCCTGCCCACGGGCACTGTGCATGGGGGGACAGTCGGGAGGATGGGGCACGCTCAGGGTTCTGCTGTGACACGGGAGTGTTTGAATGTATGAGAAATAAAACAAAGACGTCCCTCAGGAGGGGGTGTCTGCCCTGGGGCGAAAGCCTTGAGTCCCAAAAAATGTCCACGAGGAGACAGAAGAATGTAATCCATGTTTACTGCTAGCAACCAAAGCGTTCGTGTCAAACCCGTGAAGTTTTATGGAGTGGGTGGGAGGGAGGGGATAGCTGGGGTGGCTGTGTGTGTGTGGGGGGCTCAGGGTGACCCCTGAGTGAGTTACCCACACTTCCCAAAGACAATTCCTGCCGGAGTCCCTGCAGCGACCTCCCCAGCTCCTGCTGCTGCAGGTTTTCCCCTCTCTGTTCGTTTTACCTTTGTTTTTGTACCAACTATGTAACATGTGGGTCTTTTTTTCTTTTCTGGGAAAAAAAAAAAAGTTAATAAAGACCATGGGCAATGGCTGCTGGTGATGTTCTGTGTGTGGTCACTTTTGTTTTTCTCCCCTGGGGTTGAGGAGCCCAGACCCCAAATGGGGGGTACCAGGGCAGGGGGGCTGTGCTGGGAATCACACCCCACCTCCTCCTGCAGCCCCCCAGAAGTGCCCCAGCCCTGTCACAGGAACACAGACACTGCTTTGGGTGGAAGGGACGTTAAAGCCCCTCCAATAATCCCACTCCTGCCATGGGCACCGACACCTTCGCCTACCCTAAGGTGCTCCAAGCCCCAAAGTCCAACCAGGCCTTGGACATTGCCAGGGATCCGGGGGCAGCCACAGCTGCTCTGGGCACCCCATGCCAGGGCCTGCCCGCCCTCACAAAGGGAGAATGTCTTGCCGATGCACGCCTTCGGAGCCGTTCCCCGTCCCCGGTCCCTCGCCATCGCCCCCTCCCCTCACGGTGCCCGCCCGCCCCTGCGCACGCGCGGCCCCGCCCCCGCCGCGCGCCCCCCGTGGGCGCCGCCGTGTGACGTAAGCGGAAGGGCACACGTCACCCTCCGGCGGGGGCTGAGGCGGCGCCGCCGGGGCAGGTACCGGGACCGGGAGGGACCGGGGGCAGAGCCGGGGGCAGAACCGGGGGCTTTCCGGGCACGGCGGGGACGTTGCGGCGGGTTGTGTCTCCTTCCGCCGCGTCCCTCCCCTCACAGAGCCGGCGGAGGCCTAAGGACCCCCCGTCCCCACCGTGCGCTTCCCGCCTGGGAGGGCCCGGGCGGCTGGCGGGAGCGGAGTGACCGCAGGCTCTGGGTGTGCGTCCCGCTCTCCGCTCGCTGCCGGCGGCGGGACGGGGTCCCGGGGGCTGGAGCCTCCCGGCTGCGCCCACCCGGCCCGGGGAGCGAGGCACGGCCTCCCTGCCGAGCCCTGGGCTCGCAGCCCTCTGTGAAGGAGGCTCTTGAGGATGGCTGCGTCGAGCCGCGTGTGAAGGGCTGCTTGCCGTTAGCTGACAGTTAGCAGCCAGCGGTGGCGTTGGGTGTGCTCAGCCCGAGCCCTGCAAGGGGAGCGTTTGCAGCTTTAGGAGCGGCCCGAGGTCCAGCGGGTCCTTGCTTTAGTGGCTGCGGCTGTGGGTAGGGATTCTCTTCCTGAGGGAGGAGGCAGAGAAAACCCACACGGAGGATGAACTCATCGGTGTAACTCGATCCGCTGCTGCCCCTGGATGCTGGGATGAAATCCAGGTGCTTGGGTCTGGGCTGTTTGTGCTGGTGGCACCCAAACCGTGGGTCTGTAAGAACCAGTCCTGCAGGCTGCAGGACTCAGGAATGGTTTTCCTTGAACCAGCCGGTGCAGAATCCACTCTGATGACACAGCTGGAAAATTCCAGAGCCTGTTTCCGAGCTTCCCCACTGCCTGCTTATCAAAGGGCTCCGGAGCAGCAAGTCAGAGCTGATTTTTCCCAGGTGGATTGTTTGCTGTGGGCTCAAACAATCACCTTTAACGCCTTTATTTTCATCTTCCCTTTGAAAAAGGAAAGGAGCTCTCAGTAAAAGATGTCGTGGATCAGAGAGGGCGAGCTGACCATCATAGAGAGGTTCTGTGCCAACATCATTAAGGTAAGGGGTGGATTTGGGTGGATTTTGTGGTGAAGAGCTGGCAGGTTCTCCAGGGTGGAACTGTCTCTGTGGCTGCAGTGCTTTGGAAGGGGAGCGTTGTTGGCAGGGGTACATTTAGTGCTGGCACTGGATGTGCATCCCTAAACTGCATCCCAGGGTGGGAGATTACTTAGGCTTAGCCTTGCAAATGAACAAGGCTGCAGGCAGTGCTTGCCAGTAAGGCTTTGTGCCCTTGCTGATGAAGGCAGGGCATGGGAAGGAGGCAGAGGAGAGAGATCCTCACACTGGCAGTTTGAGGAATAAAACTGAGTATTGGAACAAAAACTCACCAGTTCCAGGGAAATTCTCTCTCAGGCTTGAGACTGCTGGTGCTGCCCTTGTGAGGCCCAGTGAGGTCAGTGGAAAGGAACACTCCTCTCTGTGGGGAGAAGTCTTACAACCTTTTCTTGTCTTCTCTGAAGTTAATTGTGTCTATGAAAAGGCCCTTGAGCTCTGAAATAAAAAATGCAGCATAAACCCCCGTGTGCCTTCCTCCTCCATGGCTGCAGCTGTTGCAGCACTGCCACTCCCTGTCGTGAGAGAAATGGGGAGGGCGAAGCTGCTTTTCAGCTCAGGCAGTTGTCAGCACTGAGTGTTTCTTTGGAGACCCTAAACTGGGGTTGGCAAAGAGGAAATGAGCACGCTGCTCATTCCAGCTGCAGGTTTCCTGCTGGGAGATAGCACTGCACTCCTGGGAGCACGCAGGGCTGCTGGGGACAGGGGGCTGAGCTCTCTGGGTGGACAGGCCTGCTCACCTGCTGGTCTCCTGTGCTTCTCCCCGTTTCCCAGGCAGGTCCAATGCCCAAGCACGTTGCCTTCATCATGGATGGCAATCGCCGCTACGCCCAGAAGTGCCACGTGGAGAGACAGCAGGGACATTCCCAAGGCTTTGATAAGCTGGCACAGGTGGGGAGGATGTTTTATGCCTTTTTGTGGTGGAAGTTTGAGCTGGGTTTGCTGCTGGACTGGTGTCCTGTGTTCCCTCTCTTCACTGGAGCCAGGCCTGTGCTTGGAGCTGATGTTCATCATCAGGGTTCACAACTTCAGCTCCTCCCTCTCTGTGTTATCGTGCAGAAATGTTCTATTCAGCTGTTTTTTCTTCTGTTTTGCACTCAATTAAAATACCAACCTGACAGATCTCAAGGCTTTTGTTTCTGTGAAACAGGTTGACTTTCTTTGAAAAGGTTTTGAAAGGTACGGTATTATATAATTTATAAACCAGTGGTGCTTTTCCTGGTTGGCTGAGTCCCCTGTGATGGATTCTCATCCTCAGGTAGTGATATTTTCCTCCTGTTCTTTAAAATGAATGTGAAATTCACATCCAGGGGTTTCATATTTTTTGGTAGTCATTTCTTTTGATCCAGTCCTGGCCTGGTGGGGAAGCACAGGAAGGTTTTGCATGGACAAGTCGTGTCCTGCTGGCCTGACTGTTACATTTTGTCTTCTCGCAGACACTGCGGTGGTGCTTGAACCTCGGCATTCGGGAGGTGACGGTTTATGCCTTCAGCATTGAGAACTTCAAACGCTCCAAGGAGGAGGTGGATGGGCTCATGGACCTGGCCAGACAGAAGTTCAGCCGCCTCCTGGAGGAGCAGTAAGAGTCCCCCGTGTCTGTGTCCCACAGGGTGGAACTGGAGCAGGACACGACGACTTGCAGGGAGGTTACAAGCTGTGAGAATGGATTAAGTGAGGAGAGCCTTCCCCACCTCCAGAGAGTGGAGGGGCTGTGCCTGCCTGGGTGGGGTGTAGAGCTCTCTGCGTGCACGCTGCCCCTGCACATCAGATTTGTGACAGCTGTGCCATCCAACCCATGGGGACAAGGACAGTTTTCAGATAAACACAGCACAGTCAGAAACACAGAGTGCCAGATGTTTTCGTGAAATATCAAAGCTTTGTCTTAATTTTTGCTTAGTTAGAGGTGCCCAGAGCCTATTCTAAGTTGTATTCTAAGCTTCCATAGGTAGGGATGCCTAATCTGTGATCATTTCCTGGTCCTTTGGTTATGTCTGTACCTCAGGAACTACTATTCAGTGTGGGGAATGATCACTGTGCCTTTATGGAATGGTTTGGGATGATCCAATCTCAGCCAGTTTTGCACACCTGAAAACCCTGTGGTGGCTTTGCCTTTCTCCAGTTCCCAGTTCTGCTGAAGCTGTGGGTGGATGTTGGCACTTGTGCAGCAGAGACTGATGTGTTTTCTGGTTGGGTGCAGGGAGAACCTGAAGAAGCACGGGGTGTGCATCCGTGTCCTTGGGGATCTGCCCCTCCTGCCCCTGGACATCCAGGAGCTGATTGCCCAAGCTGTGCTGGCAACCAGGAACTACAACAAGTAAGTGACACTCAATTTAAAGGGCTGATACCTCACGTCCTCCTCTTCCTGCAGGCTGGGGCTTGTCAGGCATGCTACACCTCTTTTTTTCTTCTTGGTCCTACAAGCACACTTCACTGTCACGCTGGACCTTCCCAGGATGAGCCTTTCACATCTTTTCCTCTTTGCAGGTGCTTCCTGAATGTCTGCTTTGCATACACATCGAGGCATGAGATCAGCAATGCTGTCAGGGAGATGGCCTGGGGGGTGGAACAAGGACTGCTGGAACCCAGGTAACTCTTGGCTTTCTGTGTGAGGCTCTTGGATGAGCCCTGCCTGTCTTACCACTCACACTGCATGAGAAACCTCTCAGAAACCAAGTGGCTTTTAAATAGATCTCATTAAACCAGTGTGACTGGAACAAATGACTTAAAGTTACTATGCAGTGTTTGGCTTTCGTTATTTCAGTTACCATGGTGATAGGTACACAACCAAGACAGAAGAGAAATTAGGTCTGTGTCTTAAGTTGGTTTAAATGTGAAGGCAGATTTTATGCCACAACAATTGGCTGCTTGGCTGACAGTCTTAGCTGTGAGGTCAAACAACAGATGAATCATGAATGCTGCACTGTTCCTCCACCCTGAAGGAGAAGGAATAGTTACACTCTGCTCCCTGCTCCAGATGGAAGCCCTCACAGTCTGCTTCCACCACTGTGTTATGTTTCAAAGAGCATGGAGTGGGATGCTCTGGGGGCTGGAATAGCATTTGGAATAGCCTGTGGAGCAGACAGCAGTGTCTGTCAGAAGCAAGTTGATGACTGACTGTGGTTCAGCTCCGCCACCCAGTTATAATTTGCAGCCCTGAGTTTACATAAAACCCCTTAATTCTGGTTTGTGGCACGTCCATCAGGTCAGGGAGGGGTCTCATGAACTGTGCCTGTCTTTTAGTGACGTGTCTGAATCGCTGCTGGATAAATGTCTGTACACCAACAACTCCCCCGACCCAGACCTGCTGATAAGAACCTCTGGAGAGGTTCGCCTCAGTGATTTCTTGCTCTGGCAGGTAAAGTCTCTGTTTTCTCCCTGGGATATTCCATCTTTACCTCAGAGCGTGCTGGTGTTCCACTGACTCCAGGTGCAAGCGGATGTGGGGGCTCTGAAACTCCTTCTGCTGGGGTTAGGTGACTTCCAGGATGGACTGAGTGCTGGGGCACCTCTGAGCAGTCTGTTTCTTGCAGGTCTGTCTTTGCCTAAAATCATGAATTCTCATCCTTTTGCTCCTCTCCTCACCTTTAAATAATTACTTGCTTGTAGAGAACATTTGAGTGGAGTTGCTGCAGCTGAAGCTTACGTGTTGTTTTACATGTACAGTTTGGAGCCAAAACCCAACTGCCTTTAGGCAACCACATGAAATGCTCCCATTCCAAATTATTTAATTGGCAAGTTCTCAGAAGTTGTCTGGCCTGAGCTGTGCTTACCTACCAAGGCATCCCCTCTCCTCCCCCTGTTTTTGGGCACACCTGTACCCTGGGTGGGTGTTGATGCTATGAAATAACACTTTGCTTGCTCCTCTCAGTGGCAGAGGAGTCCTGTTAAGTGTTGGATTGTTTTAGCGGTCATCATAGGAACCTGAAACTGTGAGGAATTTAGTGGCAAAAATAGGTTTGACTTGAAATCTCTCATCATGCAGCTCAAGGATGTCTTCGGTGCTTGCCACAACTCTTGGCTTCATTAAGCAGTTTAAATGCCATGAGTGGGCAGTAAGGAATATCATGAGATGTCATTTGAAGAATGGCTTAAATGTCATGTCCTGATCCTCAGTTCAACTGTTATTCCCTTAGCCTTTGGTACTCCAGTGTTGCTATTTTAGGTTTTTTATAAGTCTGTGATGCTTAAGCTATTAAAAATACCTCTCTGAAGTCCAGCACAGCATTAGAAAGAATTCTGCTGATGCCTTTGCAGGAGTGGATGACTGGTGTCCCAGCATTAAAAATGAGTTAGAATGACTCTACACAGTGCAATTTCAGACTCTCCTAGCTGGGCTTTACCTCACTTTAGGTAGAATCTGGTAACACAGCCTAGGTGAAACCTTTGTGGGGAAAGTGGCATAGTTTGCCCAACACAGTTGCATCTTAATGACTTTCTCTTTTGCTCAGTGATTAAATGGTTGGTGATCTTGCTTTCTGCAGACATCCCATTCATGCTTGGTGTTTCAATCAGTCCTGTGGCCAGAATATTCCTTTTGGAACTTGTGTGAAGCTATCCTTCAGTTCCAGATGAACTACAGTGCTTTACAGGTAAGGGAGCCTTGGGGAAGTGGGAACCCCATGTGTTACCTGCACAGCAGCTGCAGATCAGGTGAGAGGCTGCAAAGTGGGAGCAGTGATTGTTAGTTAAGATCTTGTTTCAGTAGCAGCTCATATGTTGCTTCTCCTGTACCCCTGTGGCTTGTTACAACGTTTTGGTGTGTGGCCAGGCTCCTCTACTTTCAGCAAGACTCGAAAATATCCAAAGTCAGCACTGTCTCTGTTACTCATTGCTCATTCCACCAGCTGGAGCATCCTGTCCCAGACCTCACACCCCAAGTGAACACTCCTGCTCTGGCACAGGGTGAAGTCTGCCAGTTCATCTCAGACACTTCAGCAGCGCTGTGAGCATGTGCTGCGTTCACTGTGGAACAAGCAGGGAGCGCTCCCATGCTCTTCCTCTAACTCCACTGTTGTTTTTAGGGTTGTAACACGTGGGTTTAGAGTTTCCTTTCTGGTAGCTGAAATGAGGCTGCCTGAGCTGTGAGTCTGTAGGCAAGTGTCCTCTTTCTGCTGGATCCAGATGTACCTGCTGAAGGGATTGTTCCTGTTGCTCACTGACATTGTTCCTCTCCTTTTAGGTCTGGTGCTGTGAGCTCTCCCTGACCTGGTTCTGATACAGCTGGCCAATTCAGTAGTGAGATAGTAGTTTGGCTATTTTTAAGCAAAGCAACTGTGGGAGCTGGAACTCTTGATGGAGAAATGTGGGGGGCAGCAGCTCGTGACACAGAGCCAGCAGCGACTGGCAGAAGGACCTCAGTGTGGCAGCTCTTAATCTCCACCATACCTCACTGCTGAATGTGTCTGTTCCTTAATTATTTGGTCCTCTTTTTAAAGGCAGGCATTACATTGCCCTTTTCTACCTTCAGGGACCTTGCTCACCCCTGAGAGTTGTCAAAGAGATTATAGCCAGTTGTGGTTATGGCTGAATTTAATCAAGCGCAGCCAGTCTGGCAGCATCCAAACTCTCCACGTCCTTAACCTCTTTTGTTCCTATTTCTGGCCCAAGTCTGCCCTTTTCCCACCAGCAATTCATTGTATTAGTACAACTAATGGCAGTTCACCTTCTGTGTGGAGAGGGAAGGAAAAAAGGCAGTAGTGTTTGTCATTGCCATGAGCTTGGCCTCTGTCTGGAACAGTAAGGTCACTGTTCTGACTTTGCTCCTGGTGCTGGTTTCTGACAGGCAACAAATGCAGCTTCTGTTCCCAGCTATTCTCATCTTTTCTTAGTTCTGGTTGGTGGCTGGATGTGTTCATGCCATGCTGTTATCAAGGTTTCTCATTGTCCACATTTGTTCTCTGGTCAGTTTTCTCCCTGTGAGAGCCACTTTGCAGTGTCTGAGGCTGCCCTTTTTCTCCAGGGAACCCTCACAATTGTGCAAGGGGAGGATTCCTCCCTCAGAGGAACTGAGATTTAGGAGCTGTGTCTTTTTAAATTTAAAATAGGTGATCTTGAAATCCAGAAGAGCTCATGAAGCAAATTCTCTTGGTGGAAGGGTTGCTGTCAGTGAGGATGGTGGGGCTGGGGGGGACTTGCTGAGAAGCCAGGATGCTTTACAGCAGCTGTGTCTGCTTTGGGAATGTGCTGCTGCTTTTGGGACGTGGATAGGCAGCAGGATGGGAGGGGTTACAAGGTACAGAAAACCCCCTTGATTTGGAGGTATTGGATAAAAGATATCCTCCTTCCATCAGCTCAAACAGCATCACTTTTAATAGCTGCCATTTTATTTCCCAGCCTGTTGCTCAGGGGAGTCCCAGGATCAGCTAGACCTTGCTTTTGGTACCTGGTAGATCTTGGGGAGGAATGCAGGTGTTGGCTGGCCAGCCTGCCCTTGCAGGGGTGAGCTGAGTGTTTTCTGGGCAATAAGCAGAATTGCACTTTGAGGGTGGAAGTCTGCTTAACAGGCAAGTCAGCCCTGGAGTCCATCCATTCAGTGGGTTTGCTGGGGCTGGGGGTATTTCTGCTCACATTCCCAGCACTACAAAAGCTGATTTCCAGAGCCACAGCTGCCTTGGGCTCAGGAAAAGTGTGGGGACGAGTGAGTCAGGCTCTCATTAGAGCAATTACTCTTCTTGCTTGTTTGAAAGACCAGCACTTCTCAAGTGTGTGTGTGTGTGTGTGTGTGTGAGTTTATGTCACAGTGACCAGTTTGACAGTTTTTAAAAATAGAACCTTAATATTCCTGCCTGCTGATGTGTTTTTGCTGTTGGAAGCTGCAGGCCAGGACATGTGCAATAAGGAGAAATCTAGAAGTGATATTCTACAACAAAATATTTCAAATACTTGAAGGGTGGACAAGGATGGCTCCTGCCTTTGCCTTTCTCTTGCTGTGTCTCAAGCCAGTACACTCCTAGATTACAGAAATTTGGGAATGCTGAGCTTATTCCTGCTTTTGTTTTGAACCTGATTAGCTCAATACTGGATCATCTCAAAGAATTGCCCTGTAAGTGATGGTTTGGAATCCCCTGAAACCTTTCAGCAGCCAGGGGAATAGGATCAAAAATGCCAACACTGGTGAGGATCACAGTGTGCATGTCTGGGGTTCAAAAGTCCTCCTGTAGCTGTTCCTCTCTGACTCCAGTATCTGAGGGTTTTCCCACAATCTGCCCTGACTTTCATCTGTTCTAACTAGGAGTTAATGCTCTGAGCAGAGTCGTGTCTTGGAGGGAAGGCCCAGAAGGATATCCCTGTATCTTTTGTAACCAGTCCAGCAGGCTGCCTCAAGGTGGAAGAGGCAGACCCAGAGCCAGCCTCGAGTGGCCCTGCAGCTGATGGCCAGGCAGAGGCTGCTTGTCCTCCCCCTGTACTCGGATGAGCTGAGAGGCCTGGTGAGGTGCTAACACTCGCTGCTTTTCACTCCAGAAGGCCAGGGACTCCTACCTGGAGGAGAGGAGGCGACAGCAGATGGAGAGGGACCAGGCTTACGTGACCAAGAAGCTGCAGCAGGAAGGGTGCGCGGCGCACGGAGACTCGCAGCACCGGCGGACGCTGCTGCAGAAATGCACGGCCCTGCGGGAGGAGAGGATCCAGGGCTTCCTGCAGGCCCTGGAGCACAAGAGAGCAGACTTCCTTGAGAGATTGTGTCCGGTGTCTGCGTGACACAGGTGCTGGGCTCTGGGGAACACAGCGTTCAGAGGGAGCAGCTGCTGCCCAGAGGGACTGGCTCGGCGGGCTCCTGCCGTGGGCATCCAGGGCTGCTCCAGGAGCTCCCGTCCCGCTGGCCCTGCCCGGGGCAGGGATGGCTACTGTGAACTCTCCTGGGCTGCTGAGGAAGGCGGTCCTGTGCCACCTCCCTGCCCTGGTGACAGATACCTGCACCCTGCTGGGTCCTTGACAGGCCAGGTGTTCCGGTGACAAGAAGTTAACTGCAATGAGCCTCCTCCAGTTCTCTGATTCCTCCTGAACTGGCCCAGCCAAACCAGTTCAGTCCTGTTAAATCAGTCTGGGCTCCAATTCTTTCCATGGCTTTGCAGTAGGGAATCTTCTGTTGAGCTGTCCTTGCTGTCCCATCGAGAGAGCCCTGCTTTCTGCAGGGAGAGGATTATTCCTGGTGTCAGGGACATTTCCCACTGCCTACTCGGTGAGAGCAGCTTGTCTTTTCCCCACCTGATTCTGCTGGGGTGGATGTATCCACTGCTGGTTTCCAGAGAGCTAAAGGAAGGGTTCTCAGCCTCGCTGTAAAGAAAAAGAAGCTGCCCCAAAGCTTCAGCAGGTTCTAAGATCTCTCCTGAGCAGTGTATGTGGGGAAAACCCAGGTGCAGAAGGCGCTGATGTTGGACCACACTGACTTTGGGAAAGGCTCTGAGCAGGCAGGAAAAAAGGATTGGTTGGGAATGAAGAGTCTCAGGAAGGCTAAACACACGTGATGGCTACTATATGCCAAACCCTCTGAGGGAGTTCTAGGGAATGAGGGTGGGCTTAATTCAGGAATACAGTAGCCAAAACCAGCCTTTGACCCCAGCCAAAATTGGCTGATACTAATGGGAGCGGCCAGAGCAGCTGTGGAGTATTACTTGTTCTCAGTTTTCCATTGGCAGGGAGATTTCCAAGATTGTTTCCGTCTCTGATTCCTCCTGGTTTCCGTCCCTGTGATCAAAGTAACTGAAAATGTCTTGATTTTTGCTTCTGATGCACACACAGGTGTGGCAGTACCAGCTGTTGCTGGGTTTGAAGTGTTTCTTCTTACCTCCAGGTGAAAACCACAAAATGCAGATTTAAAAGCCTTGTGAGTGCTGCACACTGAGCACTTGGCCTGTGATTGTGAAGAGAACTGTGTAGTCAAACTGGGAATAAAGTATATTCATACCAAAGTTATTTAAAAAATAACCTGAATGTTTAAAAGTATGTAGAGCTGCTTATTTTAAGGTGTGATGAAGCTGGAATCCAGGTTTAATATAATAATATTTAATCTGTGACAGACTCCTCATGTGATTCCTGTTAGCCTGGGAATGATTTGAAGGTTATTTTTACAGTGTAGTGTGAGCAGTTTGCTGATACCCCAAAGCCTGCCCAAGTGAAGCTGTGTGCAGGTACCACTTCTTGTGTAAGCAGCAAAGAAAATTTGGATAAAAATGTACTGAGCTGATGAGAGCTGTTGATTTTAAGCTTTTTGCTGTATTTTATTTTCTCCATGTTTCAGGAAGCTCTGGAAACAGTGTACTCTCCATGAAATGGAAACTCTCCAGTCTGCTTTGCCAGGCTGATGGCGAGACTCTTCTACTCAAAAAATGCATTTTTGCCTTAAGGGGAAATTAAGGGGAAAAAAAAAAAAAAAAAAAAAAAAAAAAAGGTTTTCCATTGTGTTATGGCTCTGCAGGTGATGAAAGCCACAGTGGTGGCTTTCCACAAAGTACTGGTCCCATTGCAGGTGAGGTAAGTTAAGGGATAACTAACTGGTTTATAAAATACTTGTATGGAAAGTTTTAATCCATTTTATAAAAGGCATCTCTGGAGTAGGGGAGGAGGAAGAGTCCTTCAAGCAGAGGCAAAAGGTTCTTGTTACCTGAATTTGTACATTTCACCTGCATCAGTTATTCCAGTAAATGCAATTCTGTTATTTCCCCTGTGAGCCTTCCTGTGTTAGAGGGTGGAGATGAGTTACCTGGGCAAACTTTCCAGTGCATCTGTGGGAATAGAGCCACAGGCTTCTGTCAGTGAGAACTGAACCTCCATCGTTAATTTTTATGTGTTGAAGATGGGAAAAATCAGCATGGCTGGAAAAAATGTGCAGCAGAGTGTACCTGGGCAGGGAAGGGGGGAAAAGGTTGTTCCTTGTGTTTTTCTGAATGAGGTTCAAGTAAAAAGTGAAAAGTTTGGGGCACAGTGAGGTGGTGATGAAGATTTTTAGTTGGATTTGTAGCACATGGGCCGTGGCTGTGCCAGGTGAGAGGAATGTCCCCTCTTGGAAGGAGCCCAACATCCCGAGTCACTTGGCACAAGCAGCCGGCACCTGTGTGAATTGATTTAACGTAATTTTATTGCTTTTTAACATTTCTCTCTCTTCTTCCAGCGCTGCCGCCTCCTCCTCCGGGTGCAGCTCTCCGCATCTCCCATGTTTTTTTCAGGAAGGAGGGCTCTCGCTGGTTCCCCCGGGAGCCCTGCGGGCGCGGGGGCCCCGCGGGGCGGAGGTGCTGAACGAACAGCTCCGCTCACCTGCGCGCGGGACCGCGGCGGGGTGGGGGTGGGGGGTGTGTCTCCCCCTTTCCCCGCAGCCGCCTTTCCCATCCCAAATTTTCGCCTTTTCCCCCACATTTTTTTCTTTGCCC
>WAAG01086771.1:60256-76938 GCA_013390105.1 Tichodroma muraria | reverse complement strand
CGGGGTTGTGCCCCGGCATCCCCCGCCCCGGCCGCGCGGGGAGGGGCCGGTACCCGCCGGGGGTGGGATGGGGATGTTCCCCTTGAGGTTTGGGGGGGGTGGGGGTGGTAAATAGTGGCTGGTGACTGAGAATCCCCTCCATCGCTTGTCCCTACAACCTGTGTCCGTGTCCCCAGGCTGAAGGAGAGACCAAGGGCGATAAGGCCAAAGTTAAGGATGAGGTAAGAAGTTCAGTGTTTCGAGAAAGTTGGATCATCAAGTGTTTCCGTTGGAAGATGAGGTTTAACGTCATCGGAATAACTGGGGAGTAGGGGGGAGGGTTGGTCTCAGTTGATTGTGACTTTTCAAAGTCTTAACTGCTTTTTAACCGTGAGAAATCTACTTTTAACCATGAAAAATCTACTCGACTATCATTAGCTATTAGTAGTTTCAATGGCATGGCCTCATGGTTCTTGAGAACCCAGGGAAAGGGAACTCTACCACCTTAATTTCTAAAAACTAAAGAACTATAGACATAATTCCTGGGGGTTTACTACTTTGGGAAGAGAGTAAGTTTGTGAGATTTTGAGAGTTCATATTCCATGTCATTTCAATAGCACTGTTTTCCTTTTCCAACAGCCACAGCGGAGATCAGCGAGGTTATCTGCTGTGAGTATCCTCTTGCTGGGCAGAGATGTCACAACACTTGGTGGTTTTACACATGACCACTGGGTGTGTAAATGCGTGTCAGAGCTGGAGGTGAAAATTAAGTTCCTGCCTTGAGGACCTGCCCCATTGTGTGATGCTATGGGAGTGGTAAAATAATGGACAAAACAAATAACTGCTACAGTTTCAAATGTTTAAATGTTTTTATTTGCTTTCCTAAAATTAAGCTACTTGGCCTGAATGTTTAACAAAAAAAAAGGTAGTTTGTTTCTCTGGAGCAGGACTTGTCACAAAGGCGTGGAGTGCCAGAACAAGGTGGGGAATGGCTTCCTGCTGCCAGAGGACTGGGATGTTGGGAAGGAATTCCTGGATGTGAGGGTGGGGAGGCCCTGACAGAGTTTGCCCAGAGCAGCTGTGGCTGCCCCCTGGATCCCTGGCAGTGTCCAAGGCCAGGCTGGACAGGGCTTGGAGCAGCCTGGGACAGGGGGAATTGTCCCTGCCCATGGCAGGGGTGGCACTGGGGAGGCTTTAAGGTCCTCCCAAGCCAAACCATTCCACGAGTCTCTAACACAGGTTTTCTCTCCCTTGCAGAAGCCTGCTCCTCCAAAGCCAGAGCCCAAACCTAAAAAAGCAGCTCCAAAGGTGAGTTGGGTCAGGGCTGTTTGGAAAGGTGAGTGGTGAGGTTTGGCGCTGCCTGGCAATAGTAACAAGCCTTTGATTAACAGCTGTGTAGTGAGAAAACGGAGCTGCATCCATCGTCTGCTGCATAAAGCTGAACTGAAAACTTGCAGATTTTACAGAATTTGCATAAAAAATACCGAAGGGAAGACTTCACGCTTGCCGTGAATCCCTGAACGAGCAAACATTGCTGTGCTGTGTTCTTTGGGGCCGACGGCCCTGGCTCGGGGCTGTGGCCCTGGGAGCTGACAGCAAATCTTGTCTTGCATTTACAGAAGAGCGAGAAGGTGCCCAAGGGGAAGAAGGGAAAAGCTGATGCTGGCAAGGAGGGAAACAACCCTGCAGAAAATGGAGATGCCAAAACAGACCAGGTATCCCAGCAGCCTGTGGTGCTCCAGGAGCGATTCCTTTCCCTCTCGGACCGGGACAGGTCTTGGCTTGTGGCAAGGACGGGTGTTGCTTACGACACTTAACGCAGAAGGGGGGTGTTGGTAAAGAGTTAAAGTTGTCTGTTTGCCAGGGGATGTTGCCACATGGAAGTTACTGTTCTTCTGTAAAGTTCACAGAGCAACTTCTGAGTTGTGTTTTATGGTGCCACAGGTGTTAAATTTAATTTTATTAGAAATCAGAGCTGTGCAACCCGGAGAGGATTTGTTCTGCTCAGGGTTTTGCTATACAGAAAAGCGAGTGTCCATTCTTTTAATGTGTTGACTTGTTCCCCTTTTCCTTTTCAGGCACAGAAAGCCGAAGGTGCTGGTGAAGCCAAGTAAAACGTGTGAATTTTTGATAACTGTGTACTTCTGGTGACTGTACAGTTTGAAATACTATTTTTTATCAAGTTTTATAACAATGCAGAATTTTGGTTTACTTTTTTTTAAGCTATGTTGTTAGCACACAGACTGCTTCATTGTTGTGTTCTGGGGGGGTGGGGGGCAATGGGGACAAATGTCATTTAGTCTATTTCTCAAAACCTAAATTTTAATAAGAAAAGCTTTTGCCAGTCCCCCAGTTTTTGGAAGAAGGGATTCCCCCATGCTGCGTGTCAGTTTATGTCCGAGTGAACATCAAAGCTCCCGAGATGCCGTTGCCTGCTCCGAATCCCAATGCCACCAGTTCTCCTTTGGTGTCTCCCTGTTTACCCAGAGCCCGTCACTCCAAGCCACTGCAGAACTGGCATTTTTGGGATATGCCACACTCAGTCCACTGTCAGATGATCCAGATTTCTGGTGTCCAATCTGGGATATACTGGCTCATAAAGGAGCTGCACTTCCTCTTTTCTATCGTGGATCCTCAGATGCAGAAACCTGCTTTTAAATTTTATTTTCCTCTCCAAGTCAGGGTGGGTTTGTGCAGAGTTGTCAGACAACGTGCGGATGTGAACGTGTCCACCCTCACTCTAAACTTTGCCCTCTACAAGTGCAAGCGGAAGATTCTTATGGTTTTTAGCAACTTCTCCATTTCAGTAGTCCACAAAGGGAGGGGATTTTGACAGTTGTTGTAAAATGTTGCAGATTGTAGCCCATGTCCTGCCTAAATTACCATGATTGTTCATGAAAAGTACCTTTAATAAAGCTGGATACGGTTTGGCTTGGACTGTTCTTAATGCTCTCTAATTTCTCTTGCCTTTAGTTCACTTCATGTGGTTTAAGAGCATTTGCTTTGTGCATGTCTGTGTTTGTGTTTTCATTCAGATAATTAATTGTTGTAATTCACACCTGAAAAGCAAGATTTCCTTACCTAAAAGCGAGGTTTCCTTGCCTAAAAGCTAGATCACTGCAGGATGTTTTTAGAGCCTTGGCTTACTTGGAGGCTGAAAACGGAACATGTAAGTGAATCTACTGAGATAAATTCTCTTTATTTTCTAAAATGTAGCACTGTACAAAGCGGGGAGGAATACAGTGATCTTGCTGCAGAGAAAAGTAAATTCTGGTGAGCTTTTCTTGGGAGTGAAACCAGAACTGGCTCCATAAAACTGATGATGTGTTACATTTCTGCACTTAAACTTGAATATTGTTGCTCCTGCTAATCGAATCCAGACCTGGCTGGGGTAGTGACTAAGCAGGAGACGAGATTTTTTTGAGTAAAAATGCACCATTTTTATAGTTGCTACTTAGACTCCAGAGCAGAGCCAAACCCAAACCCCCCTGTGTAAACGTCTCCTTCAGTGACTGTCAGATGGAATACTTTTTCCATTTCTGCTTGGCTTTCCCTGGGATTTCAGTGTCTGTTTGTGATTAAGTTCAGTGACCTGTTTCAACCTGTGCTGATTTCAGAGGGAATCCAGTGAAAACGAGCAGGGCAGTTTCACATCCAGAAATTTCCGATGTCGGGAGTGCTGGAAGTGTTCTGGAGGGGCTGCACGCACAAAAGGCAGTTTGGGATGTACCCCCAGGAACTGCTCCATCCTGTGTTCCCGTAGCTGGTATGTCTAACAGAAAAGAAATAATGATGAATAACCTTGTTTAATAATGTTCATTAAACCCCACCCAGAAAGAGCCCCCAAAGCTCCTGAAGAGTTGCTGGAGCGGACAGGCAGCGGGATGTGGCTGCGGAAAGGAAAATAATAATTAAATCTTTTAAAATCAGGAGGTTTGAAATAACCTACCTTGCTTTTGTAGAGTCCTGCCTTGCTGGGCATCTACAAATGAGCAAGTACTTCCAAAGGAGCTGGGTTTGAAGGGGTTGCAGTGGCCAAGTTGCCAGCTGGAATGTTCTGGTGTTCCCTGTGTCCATCCCTGGCTGGGTGACCTTTTCACCCCCAGTCATTAAACAAAGTGCTGCTAATGAAGGGGGATCTCGGGGTTGCTCTTTGTCGAAGAAGCTGCTCCTTAACTCCTCCATCTTTCCACCCCTCAGCAGCCTCTGCTGACCTGTGTGGTTCCTTGCAGGATGCTTTCTCCAGCCAAGCACAAAAATAGTGATTTTAAGCGGTGTGTGCCA
Organism: Tichodroma muraria; assembly: GCA_013390105.1. NCBI lineage: Eukaryota > Metazoa > Chordata > Aves > Passeriformes > Sittidae > Tichodroma > Tichodroma muraria. The sequence continues at coordinate 72,675 of WAAG01086771.1, read as the reverse complement.
CCTAAATTCCTCTGGAAGCAAAGGATATTTCTGGAGCTGAGGTTCCAGGGCTTGCTCCATCTGAGGCGCTTCCCACTGGATGTGCCCTGCACTGCTGGAGTTATTGGCCTGTTGGGCTTGACTCGACAGGCAGGGCTCATCTATTTCTCCTTAAGCAAATAGAGGGTGAGGGATGCTGAAGGCAGTAAATCCAACTAATTAGCTGTGTAAATTAAAGCTGGGGAGCAGGCGCCGAGCTGCAGCCCGGGCCTGGTTCGTGGTTAGAGGCACCACAAATCTGCATCGCCGCCTGCCTGAACGCCTGAAGCTGAACAGACATTTTCCTGCTAAATTGTAATCATTTTGCAGGGAAAATTGTCTCTTGTGTATCTGTTGGGAATGGGATTGGTGCTGCCAGGTGCAGTTAACAGGCTGGTCTGTTGGGTGGGCTCTGCAGCAGCAGGGATTTTGTCCTGCTGGAGCTTTGGGAAAGATCACATCCAGTGTCCAGAGTCACCACTGGCAACAGAAAGGCAAATGAGTTCTGTTCTCCATAGCAGGCCTCGAAGCTGGGCACCAGTATGGGTTAAATCCATGCAATATTAGGGCTCTGCCACTAAATTGTTTCTCCATTTATTCATTTCAGCACAAGTCACCTGGGAAATGGGCCCAAACTGCTGTTGACATTTATTTGCTTTTTAATAGGTGAAATTGCAAAGAATGGCCAAGTTCTGCCTAGGGCTGAAGCCTTTGGGATGCTGGAAGTGGTTACTGGGGATGATCTTTGTTTTCCCAGTACTTCAGGATTTTGCTGGGGTTTTAAGAACAGTGAAATTACTGATAAATTATAGAGCAAAGTCTCTGGACTCCCCCCAAAGCAGAGACAATTAAAACTGAGTAGAAGTTAATGTGAGCAAGTTGCCAGCCAGTGGTCACTTCCCAATATCCTACAGAACCACCTTTCCTCCAGCCATGGGTTTCTGTTAAACTGAAGGTGGATTGGGCTAAAAACCAGGAGAACAGGTGAACTGGACCATGTCAGGAGGATTCCCCAGGTCCCTGCTCCTGCCAGTGCACTGCCCTAGGATTAACAGTTCTGAGTTTCAGAATCATTCCCCCCTGCAGCAGTTTTCCTTTTGCCTTCGCAGAGCTCAGTTCCGTTTGGAAGAAGCGACAGTGTCCTCCTCCACCCCCAGGCCCTGCCATGGTGGGCTGAAAGGGAGCAAGGAAGGAAAATGGACTGAATTCAGTGAGTGCATCCAGAGGGTATTGAGTTGCAGGATCATTTGTGTCAGAAGAATCACACAGCTTGATGGCACAGGGATTTCATTGTCCCTAAATCATCCCAGATATGGTAATACCATACCCAGGGACTAATATTGCTGACTATAATTCCTGAGAAATGGCACCTTCTCCTGCAGTTGGTGGAGATGAAATGGAGCTTGAGTTAAACTCACAATTTACAGAGTGAGCCATCATCTGTAAGGGATGGGAAGGATACAGCACAGAGGGAGCTGTGGTTGAGTAAAGTTGATTGAGGCTAATACAGATCTTTAGTTAGTTGGCTTTAGAAGAATTCTGATGTGAAAGACTGGGCTTTTTAAAGACCCTTTATTAAAGACTGTTTTGTCTTTTTTTTTTTTTTGCATTTTAACCATCTCCTTAGGAAGGGAGCCAGAAAATCTATGGTGTGGCAGAAGAAGCAGGAGTAGAAAATTTCAGGGAGAACTTCCTATATGTGAGACCTTTCAAAATGAATTAAAGCCTCCAAACAAAAACACTTCATTGCCTTAGGTACAACAAACCAGCCTGGAGAAAGTGCTTGGAGAGCGTGGAAGGAGCAGTCCCAGGGTGGCTGCAGGTGGCCCAGGTGTGGAGTAGCTACCACAATTCTCTGCATTTTGCAGGACACATGAACCCCCCAAAAAATTTCTACTTTTCCTCTTCTGAAGAGATTTGATAGTAGATTTAATTTTTTCTCACTCAGTTATCCCACTGAGGTTACTTTTGATTTTTGAACAAATTTCCTGCAGGCAGCAGCTCTCCCCTACTCTCGAGTTTATTGGTTGCTGTGCAGAGGTGGGTGTATGTGGCAGTCTCCTCCTGGAGAGGAGTTACTATTAGATTACTAATTATCTGGTTCCCCTGGATTACTATTTTACCATTGCCCAGGCAGAATTTGTTTGCTTTTATTCTGATGAAGTGGTGTCTTGGTGCTTCTTGATGGAATTCAGTCTTAACCTCAGCACAAGAGCTGAACATTCCTGTATTAGGGGTTCTGATTTTAGCCCGAGGACCGATTGTAAACTTGGGCAATTAAATTAGCTTTTCTCATCATTTCCTTCTTACTGGAGATAATAGCAGAGGTTGTTCCTGTGCTGGGGGTGTTGGGTGGATGGGTTTTGTTGGCCTGCAGCCTGGTTGGAGGTGCCCAGCTTTCCCTGCCATACCATGATCCAATTAACTTCCGTGCTGCTAAGCCCCACAGAGAAAAATTCCCTTGATACTGAATTAATCGCTCTTGCAAAAAAATATCCGTGATTTCAGAGGCGAGCTGGATCCGAGGCAGGGGAAGGCTGGATTTGGCAATCCCGGTGCCACAGCCCTGTGGATGCAGGGATTTGTGCCGGGCTGTTTAGCTCATTAACACGCTGTGATTAGCAGCCTGTTCCTTCCCTTCGCCACACGGTGGTACCAGGAAACACGGAATGGGGCTGGCAGGCCAGCAAGTGGCAGGTAACATCCAAAAGCAGCTCAGCAGACCTGGGGAGGCTGGGGCCTGGGTTATCACAGCCTAACGAGCTCTGCTTGCTTCTAGAAAGCAGAAGCAGCGCTGCCCCAGCAGCCTCCATCCTCTGCCACCTTCAGAGATCAGTGTTGGGCAAACTCTGCTCACCCGAGCAGCGTGAGCCCTCTCTGAGCCTCTCTCCAGTTTTTGTTGTGATTTTACTCGAAATCCAGACTGAGTGCTCAATTCCTCATCGGTTTACGGGCATAGCTGGCATTGCAAAGGAATTTATCCCTGTTATATCAAGCCTTTGCACTTAGGCTTCCCATATTCTATTTTAAGAATCACTGGACCATTCCTTTTTCCTCCTCAGGCCATTATTGCAGCTGCTGTGGCACATGTCCTGAAAGTCTGAGCCTAAAACTAGAACTGCCACTCTCCAGCTCATCTGTCCTCAGCTCGGGAAGGGATACTTTATCCTAAACCCAGATTTAAAGAGGTAGCCTACAAGCCTGGTCTCTTTAGGCTTGCTGGCACAAACTACTTACATCAGACTTGCTGAATCTTCACCCTGAGATCACAGAATAAATGGTGATGTTCAAAGAAATAATACTTTAGTTATTGAAAAGTTTCCTGTGCTTTTTGTGTTATTTCATTTTGCTTTTGTATTCCAGTATTTGAGTGTGTGCTTTTGCTCTGCAAGCCAAATCTAGGAAATTGAGTTGTAACATCTGTGATAATCTCCTTAGAAGTCTAACCAGTGATTTTTCTGATGCTGTAAAACTCTGGGCTCACTTTGCCAGCCAGAAACTTTTACCTGCACTGTGTTAAAGACTCCCAGAATGATACCCTGTGACCTGTATTGTGCTGAAGCAATGCCACCAGTTGCTGGTTTTCCTTCACCTTTCCCATTCCCAAAAGCCTTAGTCGTTGGGTTATCTCCTCCTAGCACATGCTTTCCATGTTTATCTTTTCCAAGGACGGTGTTGAAAGCTGGGAAGGAAGCGGCTGCTTCCCAGAGCTGGTGAGATTGCAGGGAAAGCACTTGACACCTTCATGACACTTCCTTGAAATGGATGCAAAACAGAAAGACGAGCTCCGGGTAAGCCAAACTCATTCCTCTTACTCAGTTCTCAGTGCCTGCTTGGGGCAGGGATTTATGCAGTTCTTGGGGTGGGGATTTATTGGATAAAGTGGGCAAAACACCCAGAATTACAGGGAAAAAGCAGAAGGCAGGGATTTCCAGTCACAAGTGTAAATGGTGTGGCAGGAAGATGAAGCAAACTTTGAAACCAAGTGTTTCAGGGACATCTGAGTGTGCTGAAAACCAGGCAGGCTTTATTGAGGTCTCCATGGAACAGGCCCTGTCACCATGCCCTGGTAGCTGTAGATAACGAACCTGCAGTGATTGTTCTGTCATCAGGGAAATGAGCAGGCCAGGGTTCCACCCATTTGCAGCCAATTGTCGGGAGTTTGGTTTGGTGATTAACTTAGTGAGTGAACAACTTCCATCAACAGAGCAGGGGTGAGCCAGCCTTCAGCTTATGGGTCACGTGTGGGGAGGAGAGGCCAGGCTGGACGGGCCTTGGAGCACCCTGGGGCAGTGGAAGGTGTCCCTGCCCATGGAATGAGATGAGCTTTAGGGTCCCTCCCAAGCCAAACCTGGGATTCTGAGAAATTCTGGGATTCTATGAACACAATAGGCTGGTTTAGCCCAAACTGGGAATGCTGATAAACCCTTCCCTCCTGCCCCTGGAGGAGGTCGGGCTGGCAGCCCCCACTGCTGGGACTGACTGTGCTGGCCCCAGCTACGTGAAATGCTATCCTGTGAGCCTGCCCTGCACACAGGGGCACAGAGATTGTTCAAGGTAAACCTCCCCAATGTCAGCCCAAGGTCCTTGTCACGCGCTGCGTGCCTGGAGCTGGGTCTGAGCACTCCCAGCCCCGGTGCACCGCAGCACCGGGAAGTGCAGCAGTTTGGGTTTGGATTCGCTGGGTTCCTGCCGGCCTAGGAAGCAGCGTCTGGGCAGGTGGTGCTGCACAAGCAGACAGAGGTGAGGACAGAACTGTGGCTTCCTCAGCTGCTGAGCAGCTCTCCTGCAGTTCCCATGCTCCGCTGCCTTGTGCAATTCCCTGTGCAGTGCCCGGCTCTCCTCACCAGAGGGAATCCTTCTGCAGCTCCACCTCTCCCACTGGCGGGTTCTGCAGGGTTTGGGCATTTAGTCAGAGTCCCCCCATCTTACACTGGGAGGGAAAATCACTTCATTTTCCCCCTGGCTGGTGCAGGACCGTGAGGGGTAGCACACACTCTGTGTGGGCTGGCTCGCCTTGTTCTTGAGCTGCTTTGCTTTCCATCCTAACCCTTTCACTTCACTGAAAAATTAGTTTCTAAGACCATAGTGCTGATATTTACACCCATCTGGTTTTGTCTGAATAGTGATGATATTTAAAGCCATGCCTGTATCTTCCTCTTCTGAAAGCTTCTGCTGGTGATCTTGTAGAAGGGACATTTATCTGGCAGTAATTGACTCCCATATTAACTTCCAACTGGCAGACAGATGCCAAAAAACTGTTTTCCATCTCTGTTGATCAATAGTCCCTTTCAACAAGTATCTGGTGTTGCAGAGTGTTAACAGCTAATAGCACTATGATTCTTATCCTATTTTAAGGACTGTAGCATGTCTCAGAGTCCTTATATCTAACAGAAGAGTTTTGAGTTAAATAATGTTACATCTGATGTTATTTATTACCCATTTCCGACACACTGACCCTTTTTCCATCCTATCTTGTGCTGGGCCACTGCCTCAGGACATTTATCTCCAACATTATGTCAGTGGCTGCTTAGGTTGAGGGGGGAAATGATTCTATGCAGACTGTAAATAGAAAAATGAGATGGCAGGTCTGGCCAGCAATTTCTGACACGGGGTTGGGAGGAAAGGGTGAAAGGAGTTGTTTGCCTGCCGTGCAAGCCCCAGTTTTGCTGTCACTGAAGTCAGTGGCAATTCCAAACCACCTTCCAGGGCTGGAGCTGTTAAAACTGCCCACTGCCTCTGGCCGAATCTTTCTTGGCATAAAATAACATCCTCTGAAGTTTTTATCTACCAATTGGGTGACAAAATACCTGATTAATCAAGTTCTTACCTTGTCGATTACTGTTACTCAGTGGCTGGGGTGCACAGGACAGCGAAGCAGAGGCAAGCAAGAGGGGACATTCTTGAATTCTGGGTCATGAACTTGGGCACACTTTCATTTATAAAAGATCTTTAGTCCTCAGTGGTAATGTTGCAAAAATCCAAGAACCTCCCTAAGTCCAGAGTCTGTCTGTTTGGGGGTTTTTGGGATGCTGATGAGGGACAGATAGATTTTCTTCTTCCAGGGAATCAGGTTTCTGCCATCACTGAACCTGTTGTGCCTTTTGTTCAGTTCCCAACAAGGAGCCCATTGACACGCTCTGGATGGATCTCCTACCTGGCCCTGAAGCCAACTGAGTCATACCTGTGCTCTGCACTGCCTGAAGCACTTACAAAATACAGAAACAATTGTTATTAGGAGAGACCTGCTTCTCTCTCCTAAATGATAAAGGCACCTCTTTCCCCACCTCTCCAAAAACTCCTACTTGTGTTATGCTTTCCTACCTGATACAATCAGTCATTAGGCCAGAATATTCCTGGCCAGGATAATTTCTCATATTTTAGAAGTTTATTTTTGTGGTTATTTTACGATGTGGCTTTTCAAGGCTGGATGTGTGCAGTGGTCTCTGTTCAGTAAGGGGGCTGAGAAGTGAAATGCTGCCAGTCATATATTGATCTGAAATCAGAAGTAAAGTTTGGGGTCCCTCTAAGGAAAATCGATTTCTGTGGTGTTTGGGCTTCTCATCAGGATTTCTGAATTTTGCTTCCAATTCTAAAATGGTTTCTTCATTTTTTCTGTGGAATGATGGCATCCCAAACTCTGGAATGGGGTAATTAGGAGCAGGTATCTCTGTGCCTCCTGCGAAGCAGGACCAGACTTGTTCAGTCGCAGGATGTCAGCTCGAGACCGCAAACCCTGGAATGACATTTTCCTCTCCCTGGAGCTGGAATTCTGTTGAAATGTGCTTTTGTTTTCCCCTCCCCTGTCTGGAGAAAGTGGGACCTGTGTGCTCTGGAAGCAGCACAAAACCGAGGGTGTCTTTTTGTATCCATTTAAAAGCCCCATCATTTGTTTACAAGTTCTTAAACCTGAAAGAACCATAAACCCCGACTGTACTTTGTGCTGTGTTTACTCAGGTTTCTCCCTCCTGGGGGACAGTGCAAACAGCCCTGGCAGCTTCACTTCTGTTTACAGTTTCTGATAGTTTTCTCTTTCATGTTTTCACTCCCTCACATAGCCCTACACTGAAATAAGCTACAAACATAGCTGTATGCTCATTAAAAACAAAATCTTGACAGATAACTTGCTCTAAATAACTTCCCACCTGGGCTGCAAACCTGTTCTAAAAATTAATTTATAAAAGAAAAGGTGAGGAAATGCTTGTACTTTACATGGGGTTTTGAAAAAGCCTCTTTCAGGTAGAAAAAGGAATCTTTTACAAAAGTTCTGTGTGAGAGGCCCTGGCCCAGGGTGCCCAGAGCAGCTGTGGCTGCCCCTGGATCCCTGGCAGTGCCCAAGGCCAGGCTGGACAGGGCTTGGAGCAGCCTGGGGCAGTGGAAGGTGTCCCTGGCCATGGAATTGGATGGGCTTTAAGGTCCCTTCACCCAAGAAATTCCATGATTCCGGGTGTATTTTGAGCCATGACCTCGATGTTTGGATGCAGAGCTGCTGGGCTGGGTGTGCTCAGCGCAGGGAGCACGTGCAGATCCCAAGTCCTCCGCAGTTCCTCGGGAATCCAAAAGGATGGATGGGCGGTGAAGCAGCTCCTCTGAGGTCGCCGGAAATAGCCAAAGGTAAGGGCAGAACCCCATGGACTTGGGCAAAGCATTATCGGCCCCGCATAGTTCGAATACCAGAAACCCGAGTCACCTCCCACTCTCCCCTCCGATGCTCGAGGAGATGTGTGGGTTTGGAACAGATGTTTTTCTCCTGTTCGGGTGTCAAGGGCCGTGTCCTGCGCAGGAGCCAGACCGGCACTCGTTTGTTTGCATCCAGGAAAGGGAAGGTAACTGATACAGGAGACGGGCAGCGATTGTATCCATGACAACCGGCAGATACGGCCTCGCAGCTCCTTCCTTCCCCAGCGCCTTCCCGGGCACACCCCGGCTCAGACGGGTCCCTCGGCTGCAGTTCGGTATTCCCCAGAGAGGCGCAAAATCCACAAATTAAGCATTTCCCGGAGCCAACAGCTCAATCAGTTCTGCGGCAGAAATCCCTGGCTCGAGCTGCGTGTGCTCCACCGAGGGGCTTCGGGAGGTGGGCAGGCAGGGACGGTGGGGTTTTCCAGGAGCACCGCGCAGGAGCAGGGTGGGCTGGGCAGACGGAGAGTCTGCGGAGCCAGCAGGCAAAATGCAGTTTATTCTGCCAAAACAGAAAAGGGTTAGATGTGCTGGACACCTTCAGAAATGCGTCTGAGCTGAGTGAGGGAATGTGGTGCTCACCTGTGCGGGGATGTCGGCAGAGGCTGGGGGTGTTTGCTCCGTGGGCGAGCCTCAGTCTCACAGTCCCTGTCCAGGGAGCAGGAACTGCCTGGGCTCTGCTTCCCGGAGAGCTCTGCATCCCACTGCCTGCTGTGGTGCAATTCCTGCATTCCGACCACTGCCTGGACCTGCCTTGCAAAACGCTGGCATTTAAAGCAGCTGCAATCTCACCCAGGGTGGGGGAACAGAAAGAAATATGTCAGAAAAGCAGAAAGCTCTGAAAGGCAGCCAGTTTTTCTCATTTCCAGGGCCCCTGCTTTATGTCTTCAGCGTGGTTTTTACCACGCTGAGGAAAAATGTTCCTAGAATCAAAACAAGGTGATCCATCATCTCTTCCTCCATCGTGGCAAAACAAAGCAGAAGAGGCAAAGAAATGAAATGGTGAATGGAGAGCCAGGGATTAGAAGACAGGACCAGGAGTTCAAGTTCTGCCCTGACTCTGAAAACCTGACTCAGTTTCCCAGTAAGGATGACAACGAGCTCTGGACCTCACTGGTAAATATTAAAAGTACAAAGAGGGTTGCTGCAAGCTCTAATTAATTGACTGTCTTAGTAAATTAGGCGAGTCTGCAAATCGTAGCAGATATTTGGGACTCAGCCTTGCAAGGTCTTGTGCCTGTGAGCTTTTTTGCATTTCCTTGTATGTGTAAAAGCAGCATCACACAGGCAGGGGATGAGATGCCCATGGATTCAGGAAAAAAAGAAAGGATGCAGTCAGCCACAGGAGCACTGGGTTACTGTGTGGTCATGGGGAGAATCACTTGGCCAGCTTTTGGAGCAGTGAGTCAAAACTGGATCTGGTAGTGGTGATACAGATCAGTCTCCTGCTCTGCAAGTGCTTTGGGGATGTCCTGGTTTCGGCTGGGATGGAGTTAATTTTCTTCTTAACTGGCTTAACGAATGTTGTCAGCCTCTCTGCAAAGGAAAAATGTTACGCAGCCAGCCAGCTGCAGAGGCAAAAATATCTACAACTGTATTTGAGAAGGATTTGCTGGTTTTAAAACCAAACTAAACCCACAGTATTTTGAATTTTCAGCGAATGCAGCACTGACAAAGGATCCAGCTGATCCCGAGTCTCTGTTTACCACAGCAGCAGCTCTTCCCAGCCTGCAACTGTCTCAGAAAAATGCCAGGCTATATGTTTTAATCACTGTATTTAGCCGTGACAGTCACCCAAACAGCAGATTTTGCTTTTTGCACCCTGCTTCCAGGATCAAGAATGCTTTTTATAGCTGTTCTTTGACTGGAAATAAATCCTGGGGGACACCACTACCTCATTTCTCTTACCCTGACATCCTGCCTTGAACTTAGCAGCCATCTCCTGTGGCTTCTGTTAACCCAGGTGGGATTCAGCATCACCTGGTGCAGGAACGGAGGGAAGGTCAGTCTGAGAACACCTTCCCTCAACAGAGAGATGGCTTCTCTTGGAGTCCTGGAGCTGGCCATGGAGAGCCCGGAGCGTTGACCCCAGCATCGCTGTGGTGTCACCACAACCTTTTTTGGGGTGTTATTATAACTTTGAGATACTGTAGAGCTACCTCAACAAACTCCTCTCCTTTAACAAAAGTAGCTGCAGAGAATAATCACACACAAGTCATTTGTGGTCTCCCCAAAGTCTTTAATTTGCTGCTTTGCTAAAAGGAATGGACAGGATAATCTGGCAGTTTTATTTAGGTGAAGCTTCACGATTTTTGTCTTTGTCGAGTCCTGGGGCAGCCTATCTGCCTCTCTGTTATGAAATATGATGAATTTCCTGCATCCCAACAGACCTGCCAGGGCTGGAAGCAGCAGCATTTCTGTCCCCATGCTCTCCACAGGCCTTGTTCTGGATATTGCCCATGACCCTTTCACTGTGGCCTTAAAGAAGAAGACTTGATTTTCTACCATAACCTTTCAACACTTCAAAAGTTATTTATTTGTAGCTTCCAAAAAAAACCCCAAACAAACAGTTGGAATAACAGCTGTGATTTGAGAATCAGAAATTTCCCTGGAGTTCCTGATCAACCTGAGATCCCCCCTCAGCTGCTCCAGGTTCCTGCTCAGTGCCCGATCCTGTCTCACTTCCATGGATAACCCTCTGGAAGTACCCCCAAGAAGTGTCTCATTCTCCTTGTAAAAAGGAAGCAGGGAGCACTGTCCTGCACTCGCCTCCCTCTGCATTCCTGCAGAGCAGAGGGAAAGGGAGATGGCTCTGGGAAACCAAGGATGGCTCTGGGTAAATGGGATGGTGGCATTGTCATCACCGTGCTCCTGATGCCAGGTGAAGCAGCAGCTGGAGCCTGGCACGCCACGTTCCAGGCAACGAGGGCACCTTGGGGCTGCCTTTGGAGCTGAGTGAATGCCCCTCCAGGAGATCTGCTCCAGCAGCAAGTGCCGTGAGTTTAATTGGCTCTAACAGGAGCACAGTCAGTACCAGCCAGGTGGATTTGTGCTCTTCAGTGCCTCCACCTGGGGCTCGGGCACAGGGCTGCGACAGCGAATCCCAGCTCAATTCCCCATGTGCAGAAAGGATGACAGCTCTATCCTAAATCACGAGCAGGTCCTGGTGATGACTCACAGAGCAGCTTCACGTGCTGTGGAGATTAATTGGAATTTTTCAAAGAGCTGAGCTCTGTCCCAGTTTGGCTTTTTCAGAGTTTGCTGCCCGCTTGGAGCAGGTAAGGAGCCCAGGGCTGTAACCTGGGACACCTGCCCTCAGAATGCTCAGTCCCGGCTCTGGGGGCTGCCACTCAGGCTCGTTAAATATTTCCAGCCACACCTTGATGAAGTCAACCCTTAGTGATGCATCTTTTAAAAAGATTTAGTTTAATTTTTTTTTTTTTTAAACAAGCAGTTTTATAATGGAACATGAAAACGTGGTGCATTGGGGTTTGGAAAAATATGAGTAGAAGAAAACTTCTTCCTATTTGAGAACCTGACAGGTGAGAATAGCCAGGAATTCTGAACACCCATTTTTAAGGTGGGTGTGTTCTTTATCCCTGTCTTTTTAGGGAATTCCAGGGGCACTGCAGGAGGTGATGGGCAGTGATTCATGGCACATCTCCAGCCTGGAATCCGGATTTCCTGGAGCAGTTTCCTGAGTTCAGCAGCAATCTGAGCCGTTTGTCCTCACCAGCTCTCCTGGTGCAGCCAGGGATTGTGCACACAGGGAAACAGCTGGACACTCCCAGAGGAAAAATCTCTCCAAGGCACGGAAGAGCAGGACTCAGTGTCATGTATTTGTGAGTAAGTTTCAGGTGTTTGTGGTGCTGCGAGGATTGTGCAGAGCCAGTCTTGGGTTGGAAGAGATTTTTAAAGACCATCTTGTCCTGCCATGGGCAGGGATATCTCTCACTGGCTCAGCCACAGCTCTCGGTGGCAGAGAGAGTCTCTGGGGTCCCACGTCCCCCAGAACAGGTGCTTCAGGGTGCATCCAGGCATCACTTCCCAAGGTTTCAGCCTTCCAGTGAAAATCATCTGGGCTGTCCCAGCCATGGTGTGGCCACAGGCCCAGGGGAGTGCCTGTTCCCTGTGCTGGCACTGCTGAGGCCCCTCAAACTGTGGGGTCAGAGACAGCGAAGGACTGGGGGTGTCCAGGGAAGGAAGGGGAGCTGGGGAAGGGGCTGGAGTGCCAGGAGCGGCTGAGGGAGCTGGGAAGGGGCTCAGCCTGGAGTAAAGGAGGCTCAGGGAGCCCTTCTGGCTCTGCACAGCTCCTGGCAGGAGGGGACAGCCGGGGGGTCAGGCTCTGCTCCCAGGAACAGGGACAGGAGGAGAGGGAACGGCTTCAAGATGCCTCGGGGGAGGTTTAGGCTGGATATTGGGAAATATTTCTTCAGCAAATGGGTGGTCAGGCATTGAAACACGCTGCCCAGGTTGAGTCACCATCCCTCGAGGGATTTAAAAGCCGTGTGGATGTGGCACTTGGCTACACGGGTTAGCGGTGGCCTTGGGGCGGTGCTGGGGGAACAGCTGGACCCGATGCTCCGGGAGGAGCTTTCCCGACCCGAACGATTCGGTGATTCCGCGCTCCCTTCCCCTCCCGCAGCCGCCGCACGCCGGGCTGGGTTTGCCGGATGCTCCGGGCGGAGGATCCCCGCAGCCCCTCCCCGGTGCCTCCCGCC
>WAAG01086771.1:17294-60160 GCA_013390105.1 Tichodroma muraria | reverse complement strand
GAGCCCTGCGCTGCCGGGGCCGCTCCGGCACCGCTCCGGGGCTGCTCCGGGGCTCGGTGTGTGCGCCCGGGGCTGTGGTCGCGGCACCGGGGGCTGCCGCGCTCGCCGCTGCCCGTGCGGGTGTGATCGTGCGGGGAGTGCAGGCAGCGCTCCCAAATCTCCCGGGCACAGAGGAAAGCGGACCCGGCTGAGGGCCCAGGGAATAAAGATCTCAGTTTTGGGGGTTTCCTCCCTCACCCTCCCAGCGCCGTCTTCTCGCACAGGCCTGCGCCGCCAACTCCGATCACGCTCCCGTGTCACTTTGCCGGACGTCTGCTCTTCCCTCCCACTTGGCTCTTTTCCTCCTCATTAAGACCCCCAAGCCAGATGTGCAGGATGGAGCTCATCCCCTGTCCTCATCTGCAGGCTGGCACCACAGCCATTTCTGAAGGAAGGGACAGCTTGCAGCAGTTGTCACCCACGGCAGAGCAGCAGGCTCCGTGCTCTGGCACTCTTCAGTTAAACATCGTCTCACTCCAGCGGGAAGCAGCAGCTCTCCTGGAGAACCAGAGGGGAGGTGGGGATTTTGTCCCAGGTGTTTCACAGACCTTGGTGCTTTCCTGTCATTCTGTCTGGATTCGACGCTGTCACACTCCATTATCATACGTGGGGATGTCTCCATGGTTAATTGGTCAGATTTGCTCATTCCTGTTTAAAATTGCTTCTTCAGAGATCTGTGCTTTGAGCAGAGGCAGCGTCTCACTCCCGCTGCAGGGACAGCAGGGGGGCACCGGCCATTCAAGGTGAGGTTTCCTAATTTGCATCAGCCAGGTATGGCACAGCTTCTGGAGTCCCCCGTGAGGTGGGGAGGCTCTGCCTGGGCCAAACACCTGGCACAGAGGTGCGGTGGGTGAAGAGCCTCTGCTCTAAACATCGCTGGCGCCGTGAGGAGTTTGTGCTCCAAGCTGGAGGAGGGGGAGAAGTCCTGTGGCCATTCCCAAATCATGTCATGTGCCCAGAGCCAGGCCGTAGGTTATTGCCGGGACACAGGGCTTTTGATTTGTGGTTCCTCCCTTCCTAAGAAGGGAGAAGCCTGAAAAGCCAGAAAACGCCGCTCGACTCGGTAATGGGAGGAAAGCAAAGCCGGTGCCCAGGGCGGTGGAAGCCGCGGGCGAGGCTTCATTCAGTGCCCGATCCCGGCCGCCCCAGGTCCGGGCGGGCGCTGTGTGAATATTCGAATACACGGGATCGCTTCCGAGCGGAAACGGCCGGGGGGTCAGCTGCGGGCTCCGGGCAGCGGCAGGGACTGCTTTCCTCACTGCATTAGGAACGGGTGTGTTAATCGTAAACTGAAACCGGAGGGAGACTCTGGCTCTCCCCTTCCGTCTCACCGTGGCCACAGCTCTGGGTCAGGGTCAGGCAGCACATGCAGGTGGGATTTCAGCAGATGAGGTTTTTTGTGTCTCAGGGTCTCAAGTGGGACTTAGCAATTTACCTCCCTTTGGTTTAAAATGGTAAGTACACACTCTTAATTACAGTGAGGAAAATATCACAGGTGTTCTTCACCTCTACACCTGGGTCAGACGCTCGAGAGTTCCCTGAGGTCCAGCAACGGAGCAGGAACGGGGCTTAGGAGGAGTTCTGCACTTTGAGGCTAAAATCGCCAAGGGCAGGGGCCCAAGGGGGAAGTTCTCACCATTCCTGGGAGAGGTGGCACCACTGAGAAAGCAAGGAGACGTTTCTGGAACACCGGTTACGTAAATTGCCCTGGGATCGCTGCCATCCAGGTTAGAAACCGGCTTCCTCCGACCTTTGCTTTCTGAGTCACGGAGCAGAGGTGCTGTCACCGCGCTGGTGGAGGCATCAGTCCTATTGTTGAGGGATTTGGGGTTTTTCCACTGTGTTCCGGGAGAACTGGCCGTGTGGTGCCCCTTGTCCCGGCCCACCGGAGCTCAGCCATGCCAGGGAAACGCGTGGGAGTGGGTGGCAATGGGAGCTTGAACTGCTCCCTGGCAGGAGCCAAGTCCCTCTGTCCTGGAGGCTGAGCTTTATAATCATTTCTCCCGTGTTTTTTTTACCCTTGCCATTCTCTCTTCTGCTCATATTATTCCAAATATTGCTTATGTAGTAGAAAAGCGTGGCTGGGGCAGAGTACAAACACTGGAGAATGGAGCTGAGTGACACAGAAATCCTCTCCTGTGAGGGTGAAGGGGCCCAGGCACAGGGTGCCCAGAGCAGCTGTGGCTGTCCCTGGAAGTGTCCAAGGCCAGGCTGGACGGGACTTGGAGCACCCTGGGATAGTGGGAGGTGTCCTTGCCCATGGCAGGGGGAATGAGATGGACTTTAAGGTCCATTCCATCCCAAACCATCCTGTGTTTGCTTCCACGACTTCATCCCCATAGCGATGGATCTGTCATCAGGGCTCCGCTTTGCTTCAAATTCTTCTTTCATTACACAAACCTACAACAATGCAACTGACGTGGGATTGCGCCAAGCTCCACCACTTCAAGCTAATTATTTTTGCCTGTATATATGTATCAGCCTTTATTGAGCAGGAGCTACTCATGAAAAACTCTTCTCAAGCATGGTAGCTTGAGCTGTGCAAACCACAATCAAGAGACAAGGGAGACAGCTGAGTGGCTGTCATCTCTGATAGGCCTTGTGAAGAGACTGCTCTGTTTGGGCTACCAGAGTTCCTTTGGAAGTCCCTGTTTTGGTAGAATTATTTCCTTTGTCTGAACTGCAATAGGCGAGATCCATGAATTCCACTTAATTGTAATAATTTAAACATGCCTTGTTCTTGTGTCAAACTAGCAGCAGCTCTGGGGTGGAGGGTTTCTTCCCCTGCTCCTTCCCTGAGTGTTTTATGGCTCTTCAGAGTTGGGTGAAAGAGCATCTCTGGATACCTGGTACTTGTGAGGGTTTTGGGGCACCTCAGAAGTGGCTGCTCAAAATGTA
Organism: Tichodroma muraria; assembly: GCA_013390105.1. Taxonomy (NCBI): domain Eukaryota; kingdom Metazoa; phylum Chordata; class Aves; order Passeriformes; family Sittidae; genus Tichodroma; species Tichodroma muraria. The sequence continues at coordinate 57,223 of WAAG01086771.1, read as the reverse complement.
AGGATGCAGGAATAGCAGCAGGCTGCTTTTGCAGGCAGAGCTGTCGATTACCTGGGATGACTTGAGCTGGTGCTGTAACCACAGAGCAGGACTGGTCCCCACGGTCCTGCCAGGCTGCGCCTCGTCCTGGTTTCACATCACAGCACACTGGCCTGGTCTGGAAATTGCTCCCTGTGCTGCGGATTATGTGGAATTAAAAGGATTTAAAGCGCAAGATGTCCTAAGATAAATATCTCCCAAGTTCAGCCAGGCTGGCAGTTGTGTAACTGCGTACGCTTGTTTTCCAGGATACTTTTCCGCGTGCTATTAAGGAAACTCGCCCGGCGTGTGCTCAGGAGGGCTTTCGTGTCACCTCTGGGGCAGTTGGAGCTCTCGGTCGCCCAGAGGTGCCCTGGCTGCTGGGCTGCTGCTCCACGTGCCCAGATTAGCTCTGTAATCCCCGCTCACCCCGCAGCAGGGCAGCTGCAAAGCTGCAAGGACAGGCTGCGGGCTCCCGGTGTGGCTCGCGTGGCTGCCTCATCAGTAGCCCAAGCCCTGCTCTGACACAGCCTGGGCAAGCTCCTCAGTGCCCTGGGCACCCCAGGGAGGAGCTGTGCCTCCCTCCTGCGGCAGATGTTGCCCGGTTGCTGCAGGGGGGAGATCCTGGGAGCTCTCTCGGAGCAGGATATTTGGGAGGCTCCTTTGCAGCCCCAGAGTGCTGTGAGAGGGCAGCTGCACCTGCTCCCCTGCTGTGTGTGGTGTGCAGGGGCAGGGCAGAAATAAAGCATTTTAAAGAGGCAAACGTCAGCCCAAGAAACCCACAAACTATTTCAGCTCTGCTCATGACGTGCTGAATGGCCATATTTTATCTCAGGAGGTGATGAGTCTGGAGCTGTGTTTCCATCTGGAACATTTACAAATGTCCCTCCAATTCCATATGAGGGAATAAGGACTGGTTTTGCTCTGGGGTAGAAGGAGAGCACTTGGCTCTAAACACTGCAATTCTCTGCTCACACATCTGACTCATGTCAGCCTGAGAAAGCAACTGTTTGATCAGGAGCTTCATCCCTCTAAGACCAGGGACCTGCATGTCCAGGAAGCCTCCCTGGTATGGACACTGCTCTCTTTCTTTCCCCACCCCTTCCATCCCAGGTAGGTTGGGTTTCTGTCAGCAGCAGAAGGACAAGTTTTCCTCGGAGCAGGGAGCTGATAAAACTCTGCCCTTGAAAGTCTGGTGGTTCTGGAGGTATCACCTGGTGTCTCCCAGCTCACCCTTGATGCTGAGGGGTTGGACACCCCCTGCATCCACTCACCCCTCTCCTGACACGTGCCTTGTGAATCTGTTCTCCAGACCAAGAGCCAGGCACTTCTTCCCTCTGTCCAATACAGAAATTCCGCTTCTGAAGCTGTTTGAGAAGAAACCAGCCCTCCCCGAGCTGTGGTTTGGATTAGCAGCCAGTTATGAGCTGTGGATGGGTGACAGCTGAGCCAGTAAACATCAGCCTGTTTCCAAGTCTGGTTATCTCCAGTGCCGTGTCTCCCCGTGCCTTGTGGGGGCTGTTCATAAACACAAATTCTTACTTCACTGCTCAGCTATTCTCCGTGCTGATGGCACCGAGAGCTCCGTGTAAACACCAGGGCAGCATTCCTCTGGGAGAACTCGGCGTGCGTGGTGCTGCTGGGGCTTTGTCTCAGTCCTTGGCTGAAACTACTTTGGAACTTAAAGTTAAGTTGGGACTAAGGTGATTCGTGGAGCTCAGATCGGGTCCACAGAGACGTAAATATTGCAGTATAGTGGAGACCTGAGGAAGGAGTCGGGTTGATCGTATCAATGGATCCTTGCTGCTGCAGGGAAGGAGTTGGCTTTGTTTCTGTCAGTTCCTGAAAGGCTCTAGAACCGAGCCATTCCACTGAGGATCTGAGGCTCCAGTCCATTGACATTGCAACTCTTCACTTGGCCCATAACTTCTGAAAAGGAGGGAATAAACTCCGAGGAGGAGAGGAATGCCAAGATTTTGGGAGCCTGAGACTGCAGTGCAAACAGATGTCAAAGCAAAGTCTTCTTGCCCTTGTTTTTCTCCACAGTCTGCAGAAAACCTCCTGTACGTGCTTATCCTGCTCTGAGTATCTGTGTCTCAATGAAATCCCACCCACTCGCTTCCCAGGCGGTGCCGGTGCCGAACCCGATCCCTGCTCGGTTCAGCGCCCGGGGTGACCGGCTGCTGCCGCCCCAGGTGGTTCAGGTCACCTGCTGTGACTTTGTGCCAGCTGGACCTGGAGCCGGCCGGGCGGGGCTGATTTCCTGCAGCTATCAGCTGCGATAGGGTAATAAATAACTGATAAACGCTCCAATTAAAGCCGCTGTCACGGCACAATGGCTGTTAACTCTCCCGCAGTCCCGGAGCAGCAGCCGGAGTGGTGCAGCAGGGGGGACGGAGCAGCGTCTGCAGCGCGTGGTGCCCGGGGGATCTGCCCCGGCCACCCCAGGGACCCCTGCTGGTGCTGTTTGCCCCACGAGCAGTATTGGGTGGATAAGGAGCCCCGGTTTAATTTGGGGGAAGCGTTCAGAGACTCTCTGGGCAAGTAGCTTTCTTTTAAACAAGTTAAAAGACGAGAGTCTGGCATATGGGGAAACGTTCAACCACCTTGTGCCGTGCCCGAAGTGCCACCCTGCCCAGTTTGTCCCACGTGGGGGGCTCCCAAAGCCACCAACTTTTGTGGGGGACACGAGGAACAATCCCATGTTAGCATGTGCTAACAGCAGGTTCTCTTCCTTTGCAGAACGGGCAGGCAGCTCCAGAAGAAGGTGGGAATCCTCCATCCAAGGTAAAAAATGCCCCGGGGTTACGTCTGCAAGTCCCTCTGAGCGTGGGGGGTGTGAGCTGACTCGGGAGCGGGATGGGGATGGTTATTTTTAAACCCTGTAAAGCTGCTGCTCTGTAAATCTGCAGGAGTGCACGTGGGAGTGCAAGGGACTGGAGATGGGGAAGAGGAAAGATAAACCCCGGTCTTCCTGGCCCTTTGGTCATCCAAACGTGCCTGGAAGGTTTTCCAGAGGGCTCCCTCGGGGCAGAGGCTATAGCCGAGGGCAAGAAGTGAGAACCCCTGGGGAGTTTCCTGCTGTGTTTATGCCTTTCTCTGTGGTGTGGTCTTGCCAGCTGGGATGAGAAGTACAAGAGTATTTGATGGTTTTGGCACAGCTGCCCTTGCTGAGTGTCTGGTATCTGTTTATTCTCTTGTCTTGGTGGGGCTGGGAGAAGCTCCACTTCTGCCAAGTTGCCCTCTGCATCCCCATTAGCATCAGCTGGAAAGGACAGAAAGAACTGAGCTGCTGTGTCCCGTGTTTGGGGCAGGGATCTGAACCTGCTGGTCCTGCTTGAGGCACCTAAAGCTCACCCTGCTCCACACAAGAGCAGCGTGGTGTGGAAGGACTCGATTGCTGTGAGCCCTCCCCAGGTACAGGACCAGCACGATGCTGTCGCTGTGGGGATTTCCTGATTGTGCCCGGTCCCCTGTCCTGCACTCACTGCAGAGCAGAAGAGCCATGTCAGGACCGTGAAATCATAATCCTTTCAGGATTTCCTTTTCTGATCCAGCCATGCTCTGACCGTGGAGAATGACACAACACGTTGGATTTGCCCTGGGCCACCTTCCCGAGCGAGTTATCAGGAGCTCTGTACCCTCAGTGAGGGCCCTGTGGCAGCTTCTCTCTCTGAATCATCGGCCCTGCCGAAGGCTCTGGGGGCTTGTTGGGTTGTTTTTCCAGCTGGTTACGTTGTATTTTTAGTAAAACACATTTAAACCTAAACCCTAGTTGTCTACATTTCAGCCAGTTTTTTTCCCTGGGATGTTTGTGGATTTCCAGCAGTCCCGGTGCAGCTCTCCTACCTGTTCTGCCTCTGTCCCACTCTGGAGCTGGCCTGGCACTTCTTCAGTGGCTTACAAAGAAATCTTTGGGTCAGATAGATTCAGGTCAATGAAACTTGCACTTCCCTCCCCTGAGAACAGTGGGTTTACAACTCTTCACTGTGCCTGCATCTCTAGCATGGAGGAAAAAGGAATCTGTCTTCTGGTTGGATTCCAGCTGGGTTTCTAAGGTTTGAGACTTTGCCTCTTTCATCTTCAAACACTTGGCTAAACCGCCCTTCCCTAAATGCTGCTGATGGATGTTGCTTTAAAAATCATTTAGGATTTTTTTCTCTTTGAAGGACATCACTGAGACAAACCCTAGCTGATGCCATCTGTAGGTGCCATTGCACAGAAAGATCATGAGATAGAAGCCAAAAAGCACCTGAGGTTCCCTTTGCTGCTCTGTGGGACGTGCTGGAGTCCAAGCTGGAGCAGAGCAGTGGGCAAGTTCTCCAACATCCCAGAGCAGGGAAGCCATAAGAGCCCTGTGCTGCTGCAGGTGTCCTGCTTTCCACTTTTCTGAGGCCCTGTGGCCAAAATGCCTGTGAGCAGTGTCTGACAATCCCATTTTGGGTAACTTTTGAGCACCCAAAGCTCTGCTGCGTGCTCCTGAAATAACCTCGGTGGTGTTTTCCAAGTTTGTACAAGGTATGTTTGCTACTAGCACAAGTGAAATCCCTCCTATAAACACATACCTTCAACTTGAGGGCAAGCTCTGCCCTGAGATGCTGCAGATGGGGGAACAGGCAGCACCCAGAATATCTGTGTGTTTCAGTTCTGTCTGTGGTCAGACAGCAGCAGCAGCTCCTGGCTCTACCTCCAGCAGGAGAGGCAAGTGGCCGTCACCATCCAAGGTGACTGTTTTCACATTGAAGGTTGCTCAGGCTCCCTCCCACACCCTTCTGTGCTGTGTGTGGAGAGCTGTGAGGAGAAGAGGCACCTTTTTTCCTGTGCTATCCTTTTGCAGCTCATTCTGTGAACTCTGCTAAAAATACCCTGAAGCGGCGACAGCGGCGATTACTCAACGCCCACGCGGCAGCCCTGTCCCTCCCCGGCCCTGTCAGCAGGATGCCAAAGTACAGTCCTGGTGTGCCTGGGCCATAAGCAAAGACTCTCTGAAAAGGAGGAAATCCAAGAGTTCCTCAAAAGAGTCGGGAAGTTCACAGCTGGTGCTGTGAGACTGATGGAGTGTGACGCCTCCGTTGCCATCTCAGCTGAAACACGAGGACATGGTCACTGCAGAGGTAGCAAGGGGATGGTTTGGGCCAGGCTGGCCCTGTTCTGGTACTTTCTTGCTGCTTTTGTAGCTCCAGCTCAGCTTCCTACCAAGGCCAGCTGGTGCCTTTCACAGCCTCTTGTACTTTCTACCTTTCAAGAACAGTTGTAGTACACAAGTCCCTGCAGGCCCCATTCCTCACTGTATTTACCTTGGGAATGTCTGCAAGATCCTTGCGCTGGTTAGGGCTGGGGAAGAATGTTCACAGTGGATGGGATGAGGCTGTGTTTTGAATTTGCACTGAAAACAGGGTTAACCATGGCCACATCCCTAACACCAGGCTGCCGGTCCAGTGCAGGATGTGTACAAGGATGGATTTTTTTCTCATCCTCTTTGGTGGTGGTGGTTAGAAGCCTCTCTGGGTACCCTGTTCTCTCCTGTGTTCTCCAAACTTTAATTGCCAGGTTGGGTGAAATTGGGCCTTGTTCAGCTGGGGAACAGCGACTGAATTCAGTGGAAAAATGGAACCTCTCATAATTGGGGTTTTTCAGCCTGTTCTGCAGCCAGCTTGGCTGAGGGGTGAGCCTGTGCTCCCTGAAGGAGCCAAGCATGAGGAATTACACATGGAAGTATAACACCCAATTAGTGAAATCACTTCATCATGAAGAGCAGAGGAGTGGAATTGCAGTGTTGAGCGTGCCCACACTCTCTCTGGGGAATGGGCTGAGGGTGCTGATCAGCTTGTTCTGGGCTGATAATCACAGAGCAGTGAGCACTGGGGAAGGGAAGAACCAAGCTCTCCCAGCTCTGCACCATAAAAGGGACCTTTGAGGCTGGGGCAGGGCAGGAGAGGCAGAGATGAGGCTTTTCCCCAGATCTGTGTAGCTCCTATTGGTTTATCCTCACCAGGTAAAGCTTGCAGACAGGTCCTTCCCTGCAGTATCCTGGAAGGAATCCTGGGCAGGGACACCTTCCCCTCTCCCAGCTTGCTCCAAGCCCTGTCCAGCCCTGTCCGTGTGTCCAGTGAGGGTCCAGGCGAGGGAGGGCTCTCGGGCCAGCACTGCCCTTGAGAGCAGGACAGGGGCCACATGCAGTGGTGTGATCCTGGTCAGTGTTGGACACCACTAATCACAGCCTCTTAACATGAAGGGTTTCAAAACAAACCAGTGAGCGCTCTGCTCTGAGTGTGTTTGCACAGCTGCTGCTGGTTCCTCCAGGAGCTGGAAAGCTGTGGAGCTGTGGGAAGAAGGGGGTACCTCAGCAAATCTCTTCTCAGCCCACTGCCCCTCTCCTGTGGCTCCCAGCCAGCAGTGTTCTGGCCAGACTGGCCCCTGTGGCTGGGCAGGATGTGGGAGCAGAACATCTCCAGTGTGCTGTGGTGCTGCCTGGAAATTTCCCTGATGCTGCAGGGATGGGGCAGCAGCTGTGGCCACTCTTAACGTTTGGCTCTTCCAGCCTGTCACTGGTAAAGCTCTGACTTCAAACTGGCTGCTCTGCCTTGTCAGCTGAAGGAATCAAGTGGATTTGTTGCTCCAGCAGTGCCTGACAGCTGCCTGGCCTGTTCCTGGCAGAGCCTTTGCTCAGTGTCCTTGGCAGGGCTGGGCTATGGCGAACAGCAGCTTCTGAGCTCTTGAAAAACACAAATAAATGCCTGTTTGAGGAGCAGAGTCTCTGGTGAGCTGCAGACTCTAATGAATAATTGAAGAGGGGTCAGTTTACAGGACTTGCACACGAGGAATGTAGCAGAGGCTGCTCCAGCAGCCCTCCCACATGGTCTCCAACCCATCCAACCCACTCCGGTTTCTTCTCTGCCATTTCCATCCCCCTGGTGAGTTCATAGAAGCTGTCTCATGTTCTGTCTCCAGAAAGCCTCTTTTATTGAAGGAAAAACTCCTGAAAATCTGTTACCGTGTGTTGTACTTGGAGCAGACAGTGGTGAGGGCTGGCACGGGGAGGACCCCAAAGAGCTCATTCACATTTGGTTTTTGAAAGGGACAGAGTGGGTTTGGGTCACTGGGTCATCCACCCCAGCGACTGGGAGCTTGGAGTGCCCTTGGCTGGGTTTGCTGGGCCCCCTGGCTGGCCAGGATGCTTATTGGGATTCTCCCTGCACACACAGGCAAACCTGCCTGAAGTCCCTGCGGCTTCACCAGTCTCAGCTTTATTGGGAAGTGAAGCTTGGTGGGGACGTGAGCAGAGAATTCCTTCCACAGCTCCAGGTGAGGCTGCAAAAGCTGTTTTTCCTTTGCCACGGGGTGGGGACCATCCAGGGAGGGGAGTCCCAGCTATCTAAGAATTCCTGCCTTGCCTGGAGCACTTTTCCTTCTGCCTCAGGAAATCCCCTGTGTGTGCCTGGGGCAAGCCTCTGAGCAGAGGCATTGCAACAGCTCCTGCTGATCTCATTGCAGCTCTGAGGCTGGAAGGGTTTCCCAGCTGTGAAATCCAGGTCCTTCCCTTGCCAGTCCTGGAGAGCACAGCTGGGAAGTGTCACCCCTTTGGATCCGGGAAAGGAGTGTTTATCCCTACTTGTGCTTGAAGCTCGGTGTGGGCAGAGCTGCTCTGGGAGTGCCGAGCGGGCTGAGGACACTCTGTGCTCCTGAGCTGAGGCTGAACTGATCCCCTCGCTGTCAGAGGTGGATTTTACTGGACATCCTGGGCTGGCCTGGGCAGGGATTGGGAATGTGCCGTGGCTGCTGTCAGAGGGGGAGGTGATGGCTTTGCACCAACAATGTGGTCAGTGGTCATCGTTGGGGTCCAGGAGGGGACTCCTGGGGTCTCCACAGCGACAGAGTGAGGAGAGAAGAGCTCTTTAAAATAGCATCTGAGGGGAACAGGACAAAACGTGGTATTCCCAGTGTGGGGGATGGCTGCAGTCCCTGTGCTGTGAAGTTTGGGAAGGGGATGGATGTGACCTCCATGTTATGGTCCTGTCCCTGGCACACAGAGCAGCTGAGCCATGGAGGGGGTGGCTGCTGGCTGCACCCGTGGTTTTATAAACGTTAAATGATGGAATGGAGCTTTGCTCCGGCAGACGCTCATCCTGTGCGCTCTCACCGGGGTGTTGGTAACGCACAGCTCGGGCTGTGTTTTGGACAAGGTTTTTTTTGCTTTTAACCCTGCTGCAGTTCACGGCCACCCCCAAAACGTGACAATCCCTTTTCTCTCAGCATGTCCCACACGTGTGGCCTCCGCAGGGGGTGGGAGAGAGCCGGGTTCTCCCTGCCTGCACAGACCAGCCCGGGCAGGTACCAACCAAGGGCTTTTCCAGGCCCTGAGACCACTTTCTGTGAGCCTGCGAGGAGAGGGCAGCCTGTGTGCTGTGGGAGGAGTGTGGAATTCCAGCGTTCCCGCGATACAGAATAGTTTCCACATCCCACGATTACTCCAAGGGCAGCAAACAAGTCTTGGTTCTTGTTGTGAAACCAGTGTTGTATTTTAGAATTTGGCTAGAAAGAGTTTTCAGCTTTCCTGCTGGAGGTAGCTGAGCTGCCCCGTGCCTTGGTGCTTTACTGCTGGATCCTCAGAGTGGGATTCTGGGTTTGGAGCAGCCTGGGACGGGGGCTCATGGTTCTACCACCATCAAAGCACGAGCTGATTGGAATTTGCTGAGAGCAGAGGTTCCCTCCCTGCTGGGAGGTTTGTGTAGGGCTGCAGGAAGGGGAGGCTGCATCCTCTGCTCTTTCGCTCTGGAGGCTGATTTGCTCTGCAGAAGCTGCAGATCTGAGTAATTCCTTATCTCCTGGCTGTTAAAGGTGCTTTGCTCTCCAGTGTCATGTTTCATCGGGTGCAGGAGCCATAGGGAAGTCTCCCTGGAGTTTGGGAACATCTTTTGCCTGAGCTTGTATCTTTAGCCCAAACAGCTCATTGTCAGCTGATCCTGGCCAGTTGCAGCTTGTGGTGCCTGGAAAGGGTGGAGAAATTGTATTAATTTATTTATTTTTAAAAGAAACTTTCAGGATCTGCTGCCAACATAGCCCTGGATAGAGCCAGGAGCAGGGGGAGCCTGAGGAGTAGAGGGGGTCCTGTGCTGGAGCCTCTCTGCTCTCTCCATCCCAAAACCGACCTGAGCCCTCTGACATAAAGCAGGATTTTGGTTTCCCTGTGAAACGAGTTGGTTAAAAACAGAGCAGATCAAAAAGGCTGTCGTGAAGCACAAGGACAGGGGCTCAGCTGTGTGAGCCACCATCTGCCTTCTCCCTTCCTCAGCCTCAGGCTTTGCTTGAGAAAACCCCTCATCCCTTCATAATTTCCAAGATCCCTCTGTTTCAGAGGTGCTGAATCTTCCCAGAGGGATGTTTATGACGTGGGTGTTTCTGAAATGGGCTTTGGACTCCCCCCATCCCGTTTCAAATGAGAAATACATTTTGGACATTGAAGATGCTCCGAGTGCCACCTGCTGGAATGTGCTCGAGGGGTGCCAGTGCAACACTGCCTGTCCCGTGGCTGTGTTCCCTCTTTAGGGATTTGCCTGTAACTTCCGTTGTGGGGAGCCAGGACCACTGGAGGAACAGCAGAGTCCTTCCCAGGGGTCGCCAGTTAATTTTATACAGTTTGGTTGCCTCTGAGTGGGGAGGAACTGCCCCCAGGAGGATGGCAGAGCGTTCCCAGGAGTCAGGCTTTTGTTTAAGCCATGTGTGGGGAGGTTCCTGATGTTTTCCACGCCAGGATGGAGCTGGTCATTCCTTTCTTCAGCTGCCTTGGCTGTGTAAGGGTTTGGGCACGAGGGCTTTGATGATTTGAGAATTTGAGGACTTCCGGACGCCACGTTATCCCCACTGGGCAGAGGCCTGACTGGGTCCTCTGGGTTTCTCCTCCCTCTCCCATTTTTGGTCGGTTCTGTTTTCCAGGAGAGCAATACCAGTCCTTGGAGATGGTGTGGGGTCAAACAGGCAGCCCTGTTCCCTCTCTAATCCCTTCCTGCAAAGCTCCTGCCAGGGACCCGCCCCCAGCCTTATCCCCTCCTTGGGAAGTTCAGTGCCCGAGGGCCCCGGTGTTCCCGGGCTGTGTTTGTGGCAGTGACTTTGTGCAGGACTTCCTCCTTCAAAGCCACCCCGCGGTGTCCCTTCCTCCTCGGGCCCCAGTGTCCCCGAGGCTTTCATCTGTCAGCAAATGCCTTTGTTCAGTGTGAAGGGCTAAGGGAGCCTCTCTCTCCCTGCAGATCCTCCTGGATTGCTCCAAGAATCTCCCTCTTCTTTTAAGAGACTCCATGGCCCAAGGCACAGGTACCCCAAGCTGAACCCTTCCCTTCCCAGCCTGGGCCAAGTCTCTGCTCAGTGTCCCACAGGATTTCTCAGGCTGGGAGCTCCCAGGAGCACTGAGGAGGATCCACCACAGAAGTACAGTCAGAAGTACAAGGTTCTGGCCAATTCTTTTGTTGCAAATAAGGCCAAGGGCCAGCCCTGCCCAAACAAGGCCTTTGCCAGGAGGGCAGGCAGTGACTGGGGAGGTTTCTTTGCTTTGTTCCCCTTTTTGAGAACCACCACCTGAAAAAAAGTTCCAGGCAGAGCAGCCTTTGCTCTCCACAAACTTCAGCCTCGCTTCCTCTGTAGAGCTGCAGCACCTGGTGCTTCCCATGGGTTCCAGGCTCCCTCCAGAGCAGGAGCTGCTGCTCCACGGGGAAGCTGTTGCTCCAGAGTAGGTCACGTAAAATAACTTCATGCAAAAGTTAAGGAGCGTGAAGCTCCTGCATTCCTTCCCGAGGCTGACACTTAGGGAGGGAGGGGTCTGAGGTTGTCTTCGTGCAGTCCTTCCTGGGCAGCAGCTGACACCTCTGCCCAGACATCCCCTTGGGAAGCCTGTGGCTGTGCCAGCAGCTGTCCCTCCTCAGGCAGCAGCTCCTCACACCATCACCTTCCTGTTTGTGAAAGCCTGATCCTTCCCTCCCGGTGCTGGGGTGTAACTGGATCCTGGCAAGAGGCAAAGGCAGTCCCTGGATATTCTGATTGAAATCTGTGGGGCCAGCCAGTGTCCTGTTTTATGGAGCTGATGCTGGGAATGGCTGGAGGTTGGTCCTCCACAGAATTGGATTACTGGACCTTTAATCTGTGCACTGGGAGCCATTTGTGTCTGGCAGTGCTGGATTTGGGGATTGTCTTTCCTGGGCTGAGGTGCCACTGGCAGCAGGTTCACAACTCCAGAATTTTTTTCCAAACACAGAGTTCACATCCCCAGAGTTCACACTTCAGTGCCAGCATCTGAGCCACCACCTGCAGACAGTGTCACCTCTTTCACACAGCACACAGTGACAGGTTAAGGGGGAATGTTTTTAAGCTAAAAGAGGAGAGAATTAGATCAGATACAAGAATAAATTCTTCCCTGTGAGGGTGAGGAGGCCCTGGCTCCAGAGCAGAGGGGCTCCAGTCCCTGGAACATCTTCATGGCCTTCTCCAGCAGCTCCACGTTGCTCCTGTGCTGATCCAGAAGCTGTTGCTGCCTCCTGGCCCTTTCCCTGAAGAGCTGCAATTCCACTGATCCTACAGGGAGAGCATCCCTGCTGGGCAAGCACTTGTGCTGCTCAGAGCAGGGGCGGAGAAATTTTGAGGAAGAAAACTACTGAGACTCTCAGTTGCTCGTTGCTGCCTTGTGCAGTGCCTGAAATTGCTCTTTCTGTGCCTGTTTTCGTGTGTGTGACAGGGGGACTGAACTGATCCTCCTGCAAAGCCCGCTGAGATTTGCTGATGGCTCTTTCCATGCCTAAGCACCCATAAAGCCACCCAGTGTTCTCGCTGGGCTGCTGCATTGTGCAGCCATGGCCACACAAAGCCATTTCCCCATACGAAACCGCCGTTTCCTTTCAGTAAAACTCCCAAAATACATCCCAGTGACACAACCACTGCACCGGGGCTCAGGCGCCGCTCCGGGCTCTGAGCTCAGCACCCAGCTGGGGAAGGATGGGAGGATAACAGCCCAAAGCTTTGGAGATGCTGAGGCTCCTCTTCCGCAGCAAGCCAAGGATCCAGGAGGCAAGTGTCTGATAAAATACCTGCTCTGCCTGCGGTGCTGGGCTCTGTCTCTTCTGCAGGACACAAGGAATCAGGGAACTCCTGATCCTAGAGAGCCAGACCTTAGCTAGGTTCAATCAAGTGCTCTTTTGGAAAAGGCATTTTGGAGGGTATGACTGCTTTCTAAGAAGTGTCTTTCCTAGGTGCTGCCAGATTTTGGGAGTGTTTTGGGACCAAAGCATGTGTTGAAGCAACAGAAATTAAAACAACTTCTGGTTAGTTGTTGATGAACAGGAAGCGAAATGCCAAGAGCAGAATCTGTTTCGAGCTTTTGCAGGGTGGTTTTTTTTTCTTGCATTTAGATGTGACGGTCTCAACCGGCAAAGTGACAAAATGCGAGCAAAAACAAACCTGTCTCTTGGCTTCTGGCTTGTAAAATCCTCCCTTAAAAAAAGGGGAAAGTAGAAAACGAGACTTGTATTTTGAACTTGGGAAAACCCCCCGTTCGTCAGTCCCCAGCCCCTGCTCTGGGGTGACTCAGCCATCTGTGACCTGTGAAGGCGGCACAGGGAGGTTCAGAACTTGTCTCCTCTTCTGACTGGAGCGACCTCCTGGGCTTTTCTTTTCCAGGAGAAGCCAATCTCATTTCCCAGCAGTGCAGGAATCCGTGGGAAATGCCTCTCTGGAGGCTGTGGGTGACAGCAGGTGCTGGGAGCCCCCAGGAGCAGGGAGTGCTGGACCTGCAGAGATCTGTACTTGTGGGAATCCAGTCCTCCCACCCATCCCAGGCAGGGGCTGAGCCTGGTCTGAAGGAGCCAGGATGGAGCTGCTTTCCCGGTGGGTGGGGCAGGGTCTGCTGAGGGTCTTGTGATCACTTTTCCTTCAGGAAGGGGTTCAGCTGTGGCTTTGGCAGATTTGTCACCCTGCTGGTCCTGGAGCAGCAAGGACAGTCACCCTCTCCAGCTGCTCCCCCTGCAAGGGCACAGCAGTGCAGAGGAGGAGGGGGAAGAGGTGACTGCAGGGGCCCCTCCAATCTGATTCGATCCTTCTGGAGCTGAAAATCAGTTATTTCTTTGCTCTAATCTCACTGTTCTCATGCAGCTCCTCCCTTCCCTCATGGCTTGCTTTTCCTTCTCTTCTCCCTTTCTGTAGCTCCTGTCCCACCTCCAGGTCACCCTGAGTTTATTAAGTCAAATCAATATAAATTTATTTACTGGGGCCTGGCTCCAGCTGCTCTCCTGGAGCCACCACATGGCTCAGAATCACATCCTGAGGAGCGATGGCTGCTGAGACACCCCCAGTGGCTGTGAACAGCTCACCTGGTCTTGCTGAACAAGTTCCTTGGGAAAACTTTAGCAGAGAATCACAGCCCATCTGTGCTGATGTTTGTTTCTTGTCCCACAGGCAAAATCTGACATCACTTGGATAGAGAAAGACCTCGTGGATTCAGCAGACAAGGTAGGAGAGCTGCAGTGGGCAGCTCAAGGAGACTCATCCATTTCATTTGCATTCTGTCCCACACGCGAGGGCGTGAGTGGAGCTCGAAGGGACCTCTCTGAAAACCAAAGCCTTTCCTGCCTCCCGCCCCTGCCAGCCCCTCTCTGCTCTGTGGGACTGCTGCTGCAGAGAGCAGCTATTGCTCACTTGCTCACGTGACATCCTGGACTTGATTTCATCCTCCTCCTCCTTCCTCCCCACACCAACCCCCTTTCCGTGCTGTCATTTGTGTCTCCTGTGGGTTTCTGATCTTTCAGTGAGCCAGGACGGGCACTTTTGGTTGCGTGGATGTGCAGGGGGGATTTTACTGCCTTTTTGAGGCTCGTCTCCCACACTGGTAACACAACATGAAAAATTGTCTGGGTCAGGTCGAGATTTCTTACTCCTGCCAGGCCCCACGCACAGGCCCCACGTGGAGCTGCTGTGGAATGGGTGCTTATCCTGGGTGGACGGGGTTTCTCCTTCCCTGGGCTGCGTCAGGAGGCAGGAGGTGTCTGTGTGAATGAGGCTCCTGCTGTGCTCAGCAGCTGCAGGTGCTTTTCCATGCTCTGGCACCTGCCCCAGCCCTTGGAGCTCCACAGGCACTGAGGTGGGGCTGGGCCCAGCTGCCTCACTGGTGGTCAGTCATTTGTTTCTTTCGTTATCAGTTCTCGAAGAGCACGTGGTGGGGGCAGAGGGGGCAAGACAGTCATAATTTGTCTCTCTGGTTCCATCCTCTGCACTCTCAGGAGAAATTCAGAAATCAGCAGTGACACGGGGCTGTTTCCTTTTGTAGGGGTGTCTTTTGACTCATTTCAAGGGGTTTCTTTCTTACCTGCACCCTCTGGGGTCTTGCTGCAGGAAACATCTGTGTGTCCTGATGGAAAGGTCAAAGGGGAATAGGTTTGAAGGGGGAAGGAGGGAAAACAAGCCCTCTAAATAATCTGCTCTGTCCTGCCTATCATCTGAGCCATGTGGGTTCAGAAACAAGAAATGTCCTTAAAAACACCTCACATGGATCTTCAGGGTGGCTCTCAGATAAATAACTCCAGGCTCCACAGCAAGGACTCTTGTGCAGCATAAGGCAAGCGAAGGACTCAATGCAAATCCAAACATTCCTGGGGGAATCCCATCGTGGGTGACCCCTCAGCCCTGTGCCAGTGGGAGAGCAGAGATGTGCAGCTCTCCAAGGTGTGGTCACACTTCTGGGTGAGTTCTTGAGAGGTTTCCTCTCCTGTTTTAGAGAGGAAAGTGGCTTCTCACGATTTCCCCTGTTGTGGAAATACCCCAGAGCTCCCAGCCTGACGTGAACTTCAGGCAGCATTAGATGGGAAATCACTTTAAGGAGACCATGTGTGTTTTCTATCAGTCTCTCATCTGAGCCAGGGAACCCAAACGCCAGCGAGGAACTGTGAGATTGTTATTTTTTTTAAAAAAACCAACCTGAAAAACAAAAAAAAAAGCCCCAACCACAAGTGCTGGGGAGGGGGAACGTGAACCTCCCTCCGTGCGACCGACTCTCATCCCCACTGTGCATCCGCCTCCGGTGCAGCCACCTGCAGCTCCTGCTCCGGCCCGCCCGGAGCCCCGGGGCCGGGGCCGCAGTTCTGGGGCCGGACGATGTTGATCGGGATGGGACAATGGAGAGGGACCCTAAAGTTCCCCGAGTGTGGGCGTTCCTGACGCTCTGGCTGCAGAGGAAGCAGCGAGCCAAGCCCTGCAGCCTGCAGCTGCCTGCCCCCAGCCAGCTCGCCAGCCCGGTCAGTACCGCTGCCACCTCCCGCTGCCACCTCCCGCTGCTTCTCTTCCTGTCGCTGGCTGATGCTTCCCATGGCTCTCGAGGGCACTCTGGTTTGCTTTTCTTTCTCTGCTGTCTGGGATAGTTTGTTGTGGTGACGCTGGGAGAAGCTGACCTTGGTGGCACACAGGTGCTTTCGTGCTGGAGACTTGTGTGTGCTGCCAGCCGGGCTGTAGGAGCTGGTCACAAGAATCCTGAGTGTTGAATTCCAAATTAGTGGATGAGTCCATGAAGGAAAATCCTCCCTCGTGTCAGCAAGATACCAAATGGCTTCTCAATGCGTTTCTGTGGTGAGAGGATCACAGGATGGGCTGGGCTGGAGGGGACCTTAAAGCCCATCCAGTGCCATCCCTGCCATGGGCAGGGACGCCTCCCCTTGTCCCAGGTTGTTCCAAGCCCTATCCAGCCTGGCCTTGGACACTGCCAGGGATCCAGGGGCAGCCCCAGGTTCTCTGGGCACCTGTGGCAGGGCCTGACCACCCTCACAGGGAAGAATTTCTTCCTAATGGGTCCATTTTTGGGTCTCTCCCTGGAGAGCTGAGCTGGCAGCAGGAGCTGAACTTGGCTGGCTCCTGCTCCAGCTCTGGAGGTGGGAAGCTGTTCCTCACAGCAGCTGTCTGCAGGGACTAAGCCTCCAGATGGACCCAGAAGTGCAAAGTGTCTGATTTAAGCTGGGAGATCATCTGGAACACAAAACGTGTTGTTTAAGGGATTATGGGATCTTCCTTGCCTGTGATCAGCGAGCCCAGGGAAAGGCAGGATAATGCCAGGGAGCTCCTGTGCCCCTGCCCTGAGTGCCTGAGTAGCACAGGAGAGAGCAGAGCTCCCACCGTGGAAACAAACCACTTCCTAAACTGAGAAAACCCGGCCTGAGACTGGGGAGGGGAGGGAGCTCAGTGCAGGTGGGCAACCACACCCACGGGCACTGGCGGGTGGGGTGGGCTGGGCAGGAGGACAGGCAGGGCTGGCACCTGGCTCTGGCTGGCTTTAAAAGCTGCTTTGATGAGGTGGTTCCAGATCAAGTATCTGAATGGGTCTAGAAAACAAAGTTTTTTCCCCCAACTCTGCAGGGGAAAAAAAATAAAAAAACAAATCATAGTTCCAGCTTTCTGCAGCCTCTGTTGGCCACAGCTTCCCCAGGGCTGGGGACAGCAGAGTTTAACATAATTGCTGTTCTTTTTGGGTCCAGAAGTTTTGCTGGGAATAGGAGGTGTTTAAGCATCACCTCAGGGACTGAGGCTGTGCTGGCCCAGCTCCCTTGGTGAGTTTATTCTATTTATGCTGATTAAATCTATTTTTTCTTCTTTTTTTTTTTTTTTTTTAAGTAAAATAATGTGTTTTAAACAAAACATGTGCCAGAGACCTTGGCTTCCCCTCAATCTTCTTGAAGGCTGGAGTCTGTTAAAGCATCATCTGTATGTGCTGAAGATGCACTAAGACTTATGTTGCAGAGTTGCTCAGATTGCTGAGCAGATGGGCTCCAACATGTCTGATTTTTGCCAGCCCTGGCCCTGTTTTGACAACAGTGCCGTATTTTTTGTGTTGTGGGATTTTTAGTGGCATAAACACTCCTGTTTTTGCTACCAGTGCCTCAAAAAGGAAGGTGCTTCTCAAGCACTCTTCTGAAATGCAGTTCAAAGCAGCTCCTGTGGTTGGGAGGGAGGGCTCTCTATTTACCTGGTCCTCCCTACCCTGACTTATTGATTGCAGGTGCTGATACCTGTGACAAGCACCGACCTTTATGGTTCTCTCAGATGTGGCTCCTGTGAGTCTGGACCTGCAGTCCTTGTTCCATAATCCCAAAGGCTCCTTTCCCTTGCTCAGGAGTCCCTGCCAACAGCGTCCTCTGTTTCAGGGGGAAGGTGTTGTGCAGGAAATCAACATCACACACCATGTGAAGGAGGGCTCTGAGAAGGCTGATCCCTCCCAGTTTGAGCTCCTGAAGGTGCTGGGACAGGGCTCTTTCGGCAAGGTGAGATCACTTCTTCCTATGTGCCATGCCAGGGAAATGATTCTAGTGACGAAAAGAGCCATCCCCAACAAAACCACTTTCCTGACTCCCAGGAATGTTCCTGGGCATGTTCCTCCCTTCTCAGAACTGCTGCTGTGTGCCCCAGGCTGGGATTGGCCCCTGTTTGGCCCCTGGTCCAGTTTCCCTTCTGTGAAGGAGGAAGGAAGTAGCCTGTAGCTGTTATCTATTTCAGTAATCCAGGTCTCTTACAGACCATCTGCTGACACATTAGATCAGCTTGGTGTCAGTCAGTTACCAGCTGACAGTGGGGGCTTGGACAGGACTGTGTGCTGCTGCCTGGGCAAACACAGCAGTGGCTTTGTAGAACCAGAGAAAAGTTGGAAAAGACCTCTGGGATCACCCAGTCCAACCAGTAGCACTGGCAAGCCCACCACTTGCAGGTGCTGTCCTTTTGATGCTGCCTAAAGCCAGGTAGAATGAGACATCAGGGAAGGAGATAAAAGTTCAGAGGATGCAGGACCTGAATAACAAGGAGTTGACTGACAAACCAGGAGGCTTCAGTGGTACAGTGAAGCATCAATGCCTCCAGTCACAGCTCCCAGGCATCAGCCCCAGCCCCATGGGAGCTGCAGGAGTCAGGAGGTGTGGAGGGCTGGAAAGGAGGAAAGTGCAGCATGAAACCGGGGGTGAGAGGAGTCCACACACAGCACTTCCCTGGAAACCCCGTGGGAAAGCTTGAGCTTCTTAGGGACACCCTGGGCTTGGCCACTTTGGGAAGCATCCAGCTCCTACTGCCAGTGTTTAGTACTTGGTGAATGTGGTGTTCTTCTGCCTCAGGTTTTCTTGGTGAGGAAAATAACCCCCCCAGACAGCAACCACCTCTATGCCATGAAAGTGCTCAAGAAGGCAACACTGAAAGGTAGGAAGAAGAGTCCTCCTGCAGTGCTCTGATCCTCTGTGACTTAAAGAGGACTGGGGAAAGGTCACAGCAGTCACTGCTGGCCCTGGGATGGGCTGGGTGAAAGAAAAGCCTCTTTATCCCAGCAAAACATCCTCCTTTTCTTTCATCTGTTTAAGAGCATCATGATGGAGGTGGGAAAACACCTGGCTCAAGCAGCTTGGTGCTTGAGGCTGGGATGGGGCTGGACACCGGGGCTGGACACTGCCCAGGGGCCTTTTTCTGTGTCTGAGCTGCTCCTCTCTTCCCACAGTGCGGGATCGACTGAGGACAAAGATAGAAAGGGACATCCTGGCTGACGTCAACCATCCCTTTGTGGTGAAACTCCACTACGGTGAGTGGAGTTCGTTGGGGTGCTGGGAGAGGGGCTCCCAGCAGACTCTGGCTGCCTTTAAACACAATCCCCTGGGCACAAATCCTTTCCTGGAAGGATCTGTGGTCCCATTGCCTGCTCCAGCTAAGGAATGGGGAACCGAGCAAGCACTGGGAGAGGAGGTTTAAACATCAAATCCCCGGGATTAAAACATTAAACCATGAGAAATGGAGAAAGCAGAGCTAACTAGCTGAGCTGGAGTTTGGCAGGGTTAATGCTCTGACTCTGGGGAAGGCAAGGACAGTTTTGTTCCCTGTAAGGTGACCTCTCCTGGGGAAACAGCCCTTTCAGGAGGGTATCACTGGCGGAAAGGGAACCAGACCCCCATAAAATGAGGATTTTCTGCAGTGCCAGAGTGCTGTGAGGAGCTCCCATTTCAGCAGCAGGGACAGGCCATCTCCTTTACCCCATCAGCCCTACCTGCATTTAACCCAGGAACCATGCGGGGCATGTGCCCAGCTGGAGCCGCTGGGATTTAAGTGATTGATGTAACACCACGGAGCCTTCCCTCAGTGCAGGGGTCTGATTCCTGCTCTGGCTTGTGTTTCAGCATTCCAGACGGAGGGGAAGCTGTACCTCATCTTGGATTTCCTCAGAGGAGGTGACCTTTTCACTCGGCTTTCCAAAGAGGTGGGTATGCTCTGGCATCTCGGTGGGCTGCTGAGACTCAGCTCATCTCTGCTTATGGCCTGGAGAAGTACCTGACCCTTGCAGTCCTTGAGAGAGTGAAAACAGCCTCCAACCTGCTGCTAGTCCAGAGCTGGCACCAGGAGAGGGTGTTGTGGGGGCCCTGTGCTCCAGCAGAAAAGCAGCAGCACAGATGGCAGGTCCCACCCCTGCAACAGCTTCAGATGGGCATCTCCTAAAAAGCGAGAACTAAAAGGTCAGTTTGGATTAGAATGAAGGAAGAAGTTGCTCCCTGTGAGGGTGATGATGCCCTGGCACAGGGTGCCCAGAAAAGCCATGGCTGCCCCTGGATCCCTGGCAGTGCCCAGGGATGGCACTTTGATGGGGCTGGAGCAGCCTGGGACGGGGGAGGTGTCCCTGCCATCCTGCCCAGTGCGGGGGTGGCACTGTATCCATTAAGGTCCATTCTGATCCAAACCATGAATGGTGGGTGAAGTCTGGAAAACTTAGAAAGGGCAGGAGGGAGCAACATGGATGTGGAAGGTCTTTCTTGGGTGCAGGGGAGCTGCTGGCATTGTACCCCAGCACCTTCCTGCTTTCTCCCCCTGCCTGCAGGTCATGTTCACCGAGGAGGACGTGAAGTTCTACCTGGCAGAGCTGGCACTGGGACTCGACCACTTGCACAGCCTGGGAATCATCTACAGGGACCTCAAGCCAGAGAAGTACGTGTGGCCAGCTGAGGCAGGATCCCAGCCCTGCATGGATCAGGGAACAGCTCCTGCCTTCCAGAGGGGCTGGAGGATGCCCCGGGGCTGGACACTTGGGAGGTGGTGGTGCCAGTCCAAGGCTGCTGCTCCTCAGTTCAGTCAGTGGTTCCAGCCAGGAGCTGTGTGTGCAGGGCTGAGCAGAGACCCGTGGCAGCCTCCAGGCTCCAGCTTTAGGCAGCTGGGAGCCTTCAGAGGGAGAAGGGACCAGGCTGGGCTCTGCAGAGCCCACTCCTGCTTGGTTACCCTTGCCTGGGATATGTGGGGATTAGAGGGGGGTAACCTCTGGGGCTACTGGTTTACTGTGAAGCCGAGGGTGTGGAGAGGAGGGAGCTGCTCCTGGTCCCACTCTTGTCTTGGTGGTGAAGCTTACAGCACTGGGAGAAGGGACAGGTAACTTTTCCTCTGGATTTTGGGAGCCAAAGGATGATCTCAGACCAACCCTTGCTGTGCTTGTTCTCACCAACCCTTACCACAAACAGTAACAACCTGTTTTTCCATTCCTGCTGTAGCATCCTCTTGGATGAAGAGGGACACATCAAACTCACAGGTGAGGGGCTCCACAGAGCCTTGGGCTCCAGCAAGGTTGGTTCCTGAAATACAGAGCTGCTTGAAATGTTCGGAGCAGTTGGCTGTGTGCTGACAGCTCTCTCTTGTGCAGATTTTGGCTTGAGTAAGGAGGCCATAGACCACGAGAAGAAAGCCTACTCCTTCTGTGGGACCGTGGAGTACATGGCTCCGGAGGTGGTGAATCGCCAGGGCCACTCGCACAGTGCTGACTGGTGGTCCTACGGGGTCCTCATGGTGGGTGCCCTGTCCAGGGCTGGCAATGGCAGCTGCCCCCGCTCTGGAACGCCAGACACGGCTCTGTGTGTCCTCCAGGCCTGCAGACCCGGGGGGCTCCCCACATCCCCCTAAGGGGCTGTCCAGGCCTCCAGCCAGGAGCACTGGTCCCTCGAGGCCGCTGTGCCTGTGGGTGCTGGGCTGTGAGGGGGCTGTGGGGCGGGGGGGATGTCTGTGAGGGGCGTGGGATGCATGGGGGTGTCCGTGGGGTGCAGGGGGGTGTCCATGTCCACCCCAGCGCCGGGCCATCGCTGTCAGTGCAGATCTGGTGCCACCGTCTGGCAGCTGCTGGATCCCAGGGCTGCGGCAGGAGCAGGCGCTGGCCTGGACACGTTCCTGTGCAAACCCCGAGAGCCAAGCTGCTGCTGGGAACACGCCGTGCCTGTGAGCTCTGTCACAGCCAGGCTTGGGACCCCTCACAAACAGGAAGGGCCGTGGGACCTGTGCAACCCTGAGCCTCACCCAGATGTGACCCCCCTTCTTCTCTTTCCCTGCCAGTTTGAAATGCTCACGGGGGCACTGCCCTTCCAGGGAAAGGACCGTAAGGAGACGATGACCCTCATCCTCAAGTAAGAGTTTCTCCCTCCTGTCTGCACAGGAGGGGTGTTGCAACTGGGGGCTCTCACAATTTCGTGGCGTTATTTGGCAAGTGGTGCCATATCAGCCATCCGTTTCAAGGGTGCAGTGTAAATGCCAGAGAGATGATTGTGCATTTTGGGGGTGGAGGTGCTGCAGTTGCCTTGTGGGTTGACTTCTTCAAACCTGCAGCTGATTGCATAACTTCCTCCCCAGAGCAAAACTGGGCATGCCACAGTTCCTGAGCACTGAGGCTCAGAGCCTCCTGCGAGCCCTTTTCAAAAGGAATCCAGCCAACAGATTGGGTAAGAACATTTTTTTTTGGTTTCTGGATGCCTCTGATGCCGTTTAGGGGCCTCTCACATCCCCCGGGTCAGCAGCGTGCTCACACCTGTGCTGGCCCGGGCACTTGGGTGATCCCAGCCACGTTCCCTGTGACATCTGGCTGTGCTGCCTCCCTGGCTGTCCCCTTTGCTTTGCTGGGGGGTCAGCACATGACCCGTGGTGTCTCTTGCAGGGTCTGGGCCAGATGGGGCAGAGGAGATCAAGCGCCACCCTTTCTACTCCACCATCGACTGGAATGTGAGTATCAGAAAGAGCAAATTTCTGCACCACTCAGCTCCACACAGTTCTGGCAGCAGGGATAGCACAGTCCTGATGCCTGGCCAGCTATGGGAGAGCCACCAGCCCGTGTCCCCATCCATTCCAATAACCCTTTCCAAAACCAAAATTCTCTGTCATGCAACTGTCTCGTACCTGGGCTGCCTGTCACCTCACTGAGCTGTAGCAAAATGCTAAGACACAGAGTTTCACAAAATCTCCTCCTGGCCCTCATTCCTCACCACCTTTGCAGCCTTTGGGAGAAGGTGCCTGTGGAAGCACTTCCAAGCTGTTTTTGCAGCTGGTTTTTGGGTTTTGTGTGTTTTGCAGAAGCTGTACCGAAGGGAAATCAAACCCCCTTTCAAGCCTGCAGTGGGCCAGCCAGATGACACCTTTTATTTTGACACAGAATTCACGTCACGGACACCAAAAGGTTTGCATGACTCGAGGCAAAGCCCAAGTTTCCTGTGAGATGTCACTCTGTGACTTCACGCCAGGGAGTATCCTGCACCAGCAGGATAAGGTTTCTGCACAGGGAAGGTTTAGGCTGGATATCAGGGAAATTTCTCCTCCCAAAAGGGCTGTCAGTCCCTGGCACAGGCTGCCCAAGGCAGTGGTGGAGTCACCATCCCTGCAGGGGTTTAAAAGCCACGTGAATGTGGCACTTAGGGACATTGGCAGTGCTGGGGGAATTGTTGGACTCACTGATCTTAGAGGGCTTTTCCAAGCTGGACATTTCCATGATTCTCTGTGGGATATTAGGGGTAAGCTCAGTGCTGCTGGTGTGGCTCCTGTCTTGAATAAATTACAGGAGCTGTAGCTCTTGGGAGCGAGGGGGAGGCTTCTGCTCCTCAGGCCCTTCTCGAGCTGTCTCTCAACTGCTGCAGATTCCCCGGGTGTCCCCCCGAGTGCAGGGGCCCATCAGCTCTTCCGAGGCTTCAGTTTCGTGGCAACCGGGTTAATGGAGGATGGCAAAGTGAAACCTGCCCAGCCACCCCTGCATTCAGTTGTGCAGGTAAGGAACGGGGACAGAGGAACAGCTCTTTGGAGGTGCAGGGATGTTCCAGGTCTGCAGGACCTCTGCACCACCTGGAGCCTGAGGCAGTTCTCTTTGGAATTCTTGCCTCCTGTTCTTTCCTCACCACTGACTGTCACATTGTGCACAGGCTGTCAGGGCAGTGTGGGGCTGTTGCTTTCCTGTCCCCAGGTGGATCTGTGCTGGCAGGGGTTCTGTAATGCCCATGGGTTGGGCAACCAAAGGCCAAGGCACCGTGCTCGGTGCAGGCAGTGTTGGCCCACTGACCTATATCTGCCTTGTTCTCCTCTCCCCCCACTCCCTGCTGGGAGGAGAAGCTGTGGGATGTAGCAGACAGTCTGACAGCTCTCTGTGCTGCAGTTAACTCATCTTGTTGCACAAACCCTTCCCTGAGCCCTGCCAGCTCAGCTCTCCTTTGTGCCCTGGCAGCAGCTGCACGGCAAGAACGTCCAGTTCAGCGATGGGTACGTGGTGAAGGAGGCCATCGGCGTCGGCTCCTACTCCGTCTGCAGACGCTGCATCCACAAGAACACCAACATGGAGTACGCAGTCAAGGTCTGGGATCTGCCCTTCCAGCTGAGCTCCCCTGTTACATCTCCGCCCAGAGCAGCTGTGGCTGCCCCTGGATCCCTGGAAGTGTCCAAGGCCAGGCTGGACAGGGCTTGGAACATCCTGGGATAGGGGAAGGTGGCCCTGCCCATGGCAGGGGGTAGAACAGGATGAACTTTAGGCTCATCTAGGACATGAAAGGACAATTTCTGTGCTGCTCTGCAAGTATCTGCACTTCCTAGGAATAGTAGGGAAGCAGTGTCCTCCTCCCTCAGAGGGGGGGAGAGAATCTCATCTTCCTGTGCAAAACTGTGGCTACATCAGGTCTTAACAAAAGACATAAAATTTTGTGGTTGGGGACGCAGAACTGATGAAGCAACTTAAGGATTTCTAGAGCTAAAGAGATGAGGAGACAGGGAGTGGATACGGCACAGGAGCTCTGCAGGGCTCCAAACTTGTCTCGTGTGCTTCGTCCTGTCCATGGTGGCTAAAGTGTGTCCCTCCTCTTGCAGGTGATTGACAAGAGCAAGCGAGACCCCTCTGAGGAGATTGAGATCCTGCTGCGGTACGGGCAGCACCCAAACATCATCACCCTGAAAGACGTGAGTGTGGCTTGAGAGACTTCCCTGTGCTTTTTTGATTCTGGGGTGGAGAAGCATCCCCAGAGCCACCTCTGCTGATCTCCGTCTGCTCCTTGGTGCTGGAAGTACAAAAGGGAAGGTCTGGAAGCACATTTTGATTACCCTACCCACGTTTTCTTTGGCAGGTGTACGATGATGGGAAGTACGTGTACCTGGTGACTGAGCTCATGAGGGGAGGGGAGCTGCTGGATAAAATCCTCAGACAGAAATTCTTCTCGGAGAGAGAAGCCAGTTCAGTCCTGCACATGATCTGTAAAACAGTGGAGTATCTGCATTCCCAAGGGGTGAGTGTGGTCACGACTCTTTTCCTGGGAAGCTCCCTGGCATTACACTGCGCTCCCTCTCCTCCAGGGAGTAACTCTGCCCAGCACAACAATTATTTCTTGCTGGTGTTGCCCTCTTGGCAAAGCAGATGTGGGATCAGAGCAGGGGATGAGGGACCTCAGGTAGCTTTCAGACCTTTATCTACCTGGGGTATGAGCACAGCCCTTTCTTGGCTCCACAGGTGGTTCACAGGGACCTGAAGCCCAGCAATATCCTCTACGTGGATAAATCAGGGAACCCTGAGAGCATCCGAATTTGTGACTTTGGCTTTGCCAAGCAGCTCAGGGCTGAGAACGGGCTCCTCATGACCCCCTGTTACACAGCAAACTTCGTGGCACCTGAGGTGAGCACCTTACTGACCTGAGACTCTCCAGCAGTCCCCTTGTCCCTCCCCTAACCTGTGCTCCCACTTGGCACAGTGGGTCTGCCCTGTTCCCATCTCCAGCCTGCCCTGGAAGAGGCAATTACAGAAATACTACTTGAAGTAATGAATCTATTTTGAATCATGATCTTTTAGTCCCAGACTTTGCTGTTCTGTCCACTTCTGGAAACATTGCATATGGACTGCACACAGGTCAGGCCCCTCTTCTGAAATGAGCTCAACTACAGGAATCAAACACTCTTTTTTTCCTTTGCTTGTTGTGTTCAGGTCCTGAAACGCCAAGGCTACGACGAGGGCTGTGACATCTGGAGCCTGGGGGTCCTGCTGTACACGATGCTGGCAGGGTAAGGCAGTGGCTGGGGCTGTGACCCCCTGTCCCCAGTGTGCTCTGTGGGGACAGCTGTGCCTCTCCTCCTGCCTGGGTCAGTAAATCCAGGGCTCTCTCCTCTCTCCCCAGCTGCACTCCCTTTGCAAATGGTCCCAGTGACACTCCAGAAGAGATCCTGACACGGATAGGAGGGGGGAAGTTCTCCATCAGTGGGGGCAATTGGGACACTATTTCTGACATGGCCAAGGTAGGGTTCGATATTTGTGTTACATTCAGGGGTTGGGGTTGCTGTGAGGCAAATTTTGAGCAGGCTGGGGAGGGAGAACACGAGACAGAAGAAAACCAGCACTGCAGCTTCTAGCCCACACATGTCCCTCACAGCAGCTTTGTTTTAGCTTTGGCTGTGGATATTTGCATGGAGAACAAACCTCGTGCTTGACCCTTCTGGGGTTTGCTCTGTGTTATATCCTCCAGGCCTGCCAAAAACATATTTCATGCAAAAAGACATTGATGTCTGGAGACTTTAAGCTTGGCCTCTGCACTTAAATCTTTATCTGGGGGCTTACACAGGTGGAGTTTTTTGCATTTAAATTATGAAATCTTCTAAAGTCTGACTTTCCAAATGGTGCCTGTAGGATCTGGTATCAAAGATGCTCCACGTAGATCCTCACCAGCGTCTCACAGCCAAGCAGGTCCTGCAGCATCCTTGGATAACCCAGAAGGACAGTTTACCCCAGAGCCAGCTCAATCACCAGGACATTCAGCTTGTAAAGGTACAAAATCTGGAGTGGGAAAGCAGGATGGAAGTTTGGAGAGGTGTGAGCCAGGGCAGGCAGTACAGACAAGCTGGGGGTTTTGGGAGAAAAGAAAGGGGAGATTCTTTAAAAGCATGTCAGTTCAGGAGGGAGACAAAGAAATAAGAAAGATGCTCCTGGCTTCGTTTGTGGGTGTGGCTGCTCTGGTCCCCCATCTGGTACAGCCACGAGTCTGAAGTAGCTCTCCTGCACCTGAGTGACTCCTCTGTGCCTCTCTCCAGGGCGCCATGGCTGCCACATACTCGGCACTGAACAGCTCCAAGCCAAGCCCTCAGCTGAAGCCCATCGAATCCTCTGTCCTGGCACAGAGGCGGGTGAAGAAGCTCCCCTCCACCACCCTGTGAGGCCCCATGGTGCAGGAACAGCACGGATTTTGCACGCCTACAGAAGAGAGGGACAGGGGACGGGCAGGGTCTGCACAGGGGCTCCCCTGGGGACTTGCTCTCAAAAGGCCAAGTGCCTTCCTGCTCCTGAAAGACTGGCTCCTCCTCGTGTGGACTGATCTTTGCTGAGAGAACTTCATTGTAAAACTTTTTTTGACATGTAAATTGTCGATTTTTAAAGAAATCCATCTGTGTATATGAGTACTGGAATGTATAACTGATGTTAAGTGGCACTAAAAAGCAGCTCTGATTCACCCTTCCCTGTGTAGGGCCAGGTATTTGTTGTCACTACAGCATTTCTTGGAACTGATCCTCTCCAACTCCACAGCCGCTGGAAGACTGTCACACTTGGGGTTTAGGCTTTGGGGCTTTTCCTCCCTCAAACCTTTGGATGCATTTCCCAAAGCCAGCCCTGCAGCCTCCCAGCCAGCAGCACTCACGTCCACGAAGGACCTCCCTGCCCTCCAAGTCTTGTGTGTTTGTTCCATGTAAGGTGGATTTTGCAGCCCCCGTTTCTCCCTCTCTCCCGTGCTCCCCCAGCCCAGCCAGCAGCTCAGATCTCTGAACAAAATAAACCACGTTTTTTCCAAGCCCTCCCGTAGATGCTCAGCAGGACAGGACACCTCCTAGGTTTGGCTCCTCCCTCCCCTCTGCCGTCCTCCCCTCTGCGTGTCACCTGTGCAAGGGGGGATGACGACAGAACCTCCTCCCTGGCAAAGCCGAGGCTTTGGGCTGGCTCTGGCTGCTGCTTTTACCATTTGGGGTTTTCCTTCCCCTCAGTAGGAACCTCTGAGCCAAACCACCCTTTATTTTTTTAATTTAACTTTGTTCTCCAGCCGGTAACTCAGGGTTTCTTTCTGCCTCGTACAATAAACGTGTCATTCAGGGGCCGTCCTGTTACTGACTGACCGTGAGCTGCGGAACCAGCGACCCCGCGTTTCCCGGTCATTTCCAGGTCGTTCTCAGGTTGTTCCTCCCTGCTATGCAGTGACGGTGCTCCTTGTCTGCCTTCTGGAAAAGCTGCAAAGCTTTTGATCAGGCCCTGAAAACCAGCAATGCTGCTTAGGGCAGCGTCTCCCTACCTTCTCTCAGTGGGAGGTGACCAGAACCAGTCCTGGAATGAGGCAAGAACCAACAGGAACGGGGAATTTCTTACTCTCAGGACACTTCTATGCTTATAGAAACCAACCCTTGGAGACAAACCGTGCTAGAAATAAATACCCACGCCATTCTGACCCGCAGGGAATTGCTGGAGCTCCACGGTTCCATGGTGGCAGTTTCGGGGAGCAGCAGGATTGCTACAAGGGCTGCAAACAGAGCTCAAGGATGTGACTGGAGCCAGCAAAGGTTCTCATGTGAATTTCTGCTACTTTTAGCTGATCCTGTCACAAGAGAGGAAACTTGCTTTTTTTTTTGTCCCAGTTGGCTCTAAAATGGAGAATTCCAGAAAATAATTATGTGAGATGCACAGTGCTCCTCTCCTCTACCCTCATCCAAGCAGGTCCTGTGAGCAGCCAGTGAGAAGCTGAAATACTCACTTTTTTTTTCCTTTCTTTATTCCAAGTGCTCTTGCTTTTACAGGAGTCTGGGGTCATTCAGCTTTAACTTGGGACAAAGAGGATACAAAGGATATCACAAATTGTCTTGGTTTTAAAAGGGGCAAAAATGGATTTAACTTCCACACATAAGGACATCTTTACTAGGAAAGAGACTTCTGTTAATTCAGGTATTTAATAGTGGATTTGATCTTTAAGCTTTTTTTTTGTCCTCTAGGTCTGAATGAAAGCTCAAGAGAGCAGAAATCCCAGAATCCAGCCTCAAATTGCTGAGTCTACCCGGAAATAACCCGTGCAGAAAGAGCACATTGATCCAAAGTCAAGGAGCCCGAAAATAATATTGAATAGCTCTATATAATGCTGTTTCTGTATAATAGAGGTTAAATTTTCCTATTTTGAGGCATAAATCAGCCATTTTTCTGTTGTAGGGGGCTGACCCAGCTGAGAGGATGTTTCCCTTCTTCCCACTGTGTCGCTGTGCCTTTCCCTTTCTGACCTGTCAAATTCACCAGGGCATCAATAAGTGTCTTTTGACCTGGGAAATATTCCCATCAAGATTCAGTTCAAAACTGAAGGCCAGTAGCTTTCCCAGCAATCATCTTCTCTTTCTTTCTCATAGTGAAACTTCACTGAGCAACTGATCTGTGGTTTTAACTTTCTCAACTTTAATGCAAATCCCTCTCCAAGTTCCCACCTTTGAGTGAGTCCATGTAATTCTTTTTCCAGCATCTCTGGGCACTGGTGGATGGTGAACTGTGCAGCTGGAGGCCTCCTGGGTGCCACCGCCTCCTCGTGGTGGCCACGGCTGCTTCCCAAGGCAGCGGGAGGCTTCGGAAGTACTCGGTGACTGCGAGTGAGTTCCACGGGATGTGGGGTGGATGCTGCGCTTTCATGGAATATTCAACAATTTAATCCCTCTTTCAAGGCAAAGAAAACATTTAAAATATTTCAAC
The DNA here is from genome assembly GCA_013390105.1 of Tichodroma muraria. Classification (NCBI taxonomy): domain Eukaryota; kingdom Metazoa; phylum Chordata; class Aves; order Passeriformes; family Sittidae; genus Tichodroma; species Tichodroma muraria. Next base: position 28,224 of record WAAG01086771.1, on the reverse strand, counting down.
ATCTTCTTTCGGCAGTACATGGGGGCTCTGAATAAAACCTTCACTCACGCCGGGGAAGCCGCAGGTCCGCTGCCACTCCATTCCTTGCCTCCGGTTATTAAAACATCAAGCTGTCTTAGTGCCTCAGCTCAGCCGAGGCGCTGCCTCCCTCCCTTTGTGTGCCACTGAACACCTGCCATTAATACTAATTCGACTCCGGAGAGAAACTCCCTTTCAGATATGCTTGTCTGAAAATAAATTGACATGTAAAAGGTCTCTTTTGTCGAAGTGCAGGGAAAGTGCCGGGGTGAGGAGCCACAGCTCACAAAAGGAGCCACTGACTTTAAATGAAGTGTGGAGGGGGTGAGAAATGCAAGAGGGGGGTGACGCTGTAACTGGGCTGATGAGATCAGACTGGAGAAGAATCAGCGACCTCTGTTTGGTGTTAGATTTTGAGATTTTGGGTGTTTTTTGTCTAAACCCCTGGTTGTCTCAGGGTGAATGGCCAGGGACCCCTTTGGAGAAAAGTCGCTTGGTTTTAGACAATACTGTTACTACAAATATCTGCAACCAAAACTAAGAGCTGTAGTTGTGAGCCCTTCAATCTAAATGTGTAATGAGCTCCTGGGTTTTGCTGTTTTTCCTGAGACAAAAGTTTTATCTCTTTCAATTAGGAAGCAGCAGAAGAATCCTTGATTAGAGTGTTTATTCTGACCTAAAGGCAGCAGTGTGAGCCAGCAAAAGGTCAATATTTTTATTTTTAATGGAAAGAATGATTTGCTTTGAGCTCCTCATACCCCAGAGAGACCATGGCTCTCCCCTATGAAAACAGTTTTAAGTCATTTCTTTGGGCTAAGCTTTGGAGAGAGTGACACTGCTTGAAATTTGTGTTGATGCTGAAATGACACAGCCCCATGACTGGCAATGAAAACTGAAGTGCTGTGGACCTGACATTCAGCTGCTGCTCACTGGGATTCTGCTTCCTCTAGCGAAGAAATAATTCACTTCATAATGAAGATCAAGTCAAAATATGTTCAGGGCTTGAAATAAGAAAAAAAAAAGAATTGTGGCAATTACAGAAACGTTCCAGATTTGCTGGTGTGGTGCCTGGTTTATCAAACAAGCTCTCAGTGCTGCTGAGCTCCAATGCCATCTTCCTTTTAGACAGCAGATGGTGTTAGAAACCTGTAACAGGTGGAAGCTCTCCAGTTTTATGTGAGAGATCAGAAGTAGCGGCAATTTCTGTTTCCCACGGGGTAGTTCCTTCCCGAGCTGAACAGCAAGCTGGCCCTTTGCTTGGAGAGTTCTTACAGAGGAGAAAACTTCTGAATTACTCATATTCATATGAAAGAAAGTGATTCTGATTTCACTTATTCAGGTTATAATAAAAGGAACCTGATGACAGCCTCCATAGCCCTCTGCTAGCAGCTCTAAAAGAGAGATGTAGTGGGGGAAATGGGCTCCGTTTGCTGGTCTGCCTTAAAATCCGGCTCCAATCTGCCAGATCTGTTGGTTCCTTGTCTATAACAGCACTTCGCATGCTTAAAGTGTTTTATAAACATTTAATTACCGCAGCTCTTGACTCAAAGCCAGGAATCTCTCGTTCATCTGCTGCTTGCGAGGGTTGTGAAAATGATATTCAAATCATAGAATTACAGGAAGGGCTGAGTTCAAACCCCAGCTAAAGCAAACTGCATTGCTGGGATCCGTGAGCGCCGCTCGTCCACAGGGCCGCGCTTCCAAAGGGAGCGACTCCAGCAGTGGAAATGGAAACGTGGCTTGGAACGTGGAGAGATCTGAGGGGCTGTCAGTACCCCAGGACATGGAGCTGCATTTTAATCATGTTAGGGAAACGAGATGCTAAATTCTGTCAGCTGGTGTGGTATGAACTTCTGAGGCAGGCGGGGAGCATGGTTCTGTCTAGACCAGAGCCCTGTTTGATCCCCCAGCCCCGGCGTATTTGTTAAAAGTCACTTTTTTCCCACCCACCAAACCACTTGGAATTTTAATGTCTGCTCCACCCCAACCCCCAGCTCTGTTTCTAAAAAGGGGAAGCCCCCAGGAGTTGTGGGGTTTGTGACACCAAGTGGAGGCAGCTACCAAAGATAAAAAACTTTTATGGGATTAATAATTTCTATCCGACCATCTGCCTCTTTCACCTGCTCCCTTTCCTGAAGAGCACATTGTACCTGCAGAACCGGGTGTGCAGGAACAGAAATCATTTACTTTCCATGAAAATTGTTCAGAGCAGATTTGACTGCCCCATCCCTGGAGGTGTCCAAGGCCAGGTTGGACAGGGCTTGGAGCAGCCTGGGATAGTGGGAGGTCCAAACCCTCCTGGGATTCAATAAAAAAAAACAGCTGTTGGCTGGCTCTGTGTCTTTTGGTGGATCCACACAAACAATCACTGCTGGGCAAGGCAGGAAACCCAGAGAAGCTGTTCCTCTACAAGCTGACCCTGATCTCACTGGCTTGAGGAGAAACTATCAAGGAGAAAACCTGCACCTGCTGACCCCTCCAACCTTCACTGCCGCTCTGAAGGCAGACTGTGAGCCCCTTTAATAAGCTGCTGGCAATCAGCCCCTTTTTAATGAGGCAGATCCCAGTTTCAAGGCCCTGGATCACTCAGTGCTCGCTTTCTGCTCTGTGAATTGTGAGCACACCACGAGCAGCCACTCTCAAAGTAATCCCGGAGTCCCTTTTCCTGCCCTGTTTAAAGACAGGGTAGGGAGGCCTGTGATGTTTCATTAAAGCTGGCTTTTCTCCTCGTGGCAGAACAGATTTAATCAGACCTGCCTCCTAGTTCCAGCTGCTGGGTTGGAGCGCTCTGATCTGTGCACTGGGTGCACGTCTAATTATGGAGGCAATTCCCATGGATACCAAGAAGAATTGCCTGTGCTGGCAAAAAATTATCCCAGCTGGGAAAATGGGGAAGGAGAATGTGTTGAAATATTTGGGAAGAGATCTCAAAAGTTTCTGGAAATGTAAATGAAAAACATTTCTGGTTCTTACGCCACAATGTGCAAATCTTGACACCAGCATCACAAAACTGTATTTCCCCCTCCTTGTTACCTGCATGCACTCGGGAGTGCTTTCCCACCTTCGCTTCTCACCTGTGCAGCAGCAGAGCTGTGTTTGGAGAAAATGTCCAACAGTTTGTTTCCATCAGGGCACACCCTGGGCGAGGCAGAGCGAGGGCTGGTAATTCTGGTTCCTTCTGCAGTGCCAGGTGGGACCTGGGTGAGTTCCTCCTCTTTATGCCTCATCCTTCTGAAATGTATGAATTTAAATAACTTATTTCTGTATAAATTAGTGTTTGAAAGGTCTGTTAAAGACAAAAGAGCACTCCCTGGTAGAAGGAGAGGGGGAAATACCTGGGCAAGCACTGCTCAGATGTGGAAAATTAAACAAATATGATTTTAAATGATTTTGTAATTGTTCAGCTGCAAGGCCTCAAGTTCAAACTGCATGGGAAAAAACAGATTTCTTAATTTAACTACACACATTCAAATGCCTTTTTGAGGGTGATTTTTTTCCCTTTGGGTTTGTTTGGAGATTTTTAGGAACGTTCTAATCAACTCCACAATGGTTGTAACTTGTATTTATTTCACTAATTTCTCTCCAGCAGGGCTCTGACACTTTCCATGATGTTGCTGGCTAATGTAAACACACAGAATAAGGAAAGCTGTAGTACTATTAGAGTGTATTTCCATCTCTTTCTCATCCAGGGCACCTGCTCCCCTTTCCCTCCCCTCCTCCCAGTCTTCCCAGCTGTCTGTCTGTCTCATTTATGTCAATTAGAGATTCAATGCTGCCTGATTTAATTGGCCTGACTTTCTCCTCTAACAGAAACCTGAGCACAGGCCGGGCAGGCAGCAGCTCCTCTGCTCTCTGCTGGGGCTGGAGCCGGGAGGGCTGGGGCTTGTTTGCAGTACAGAGCACAATAACCTGTTTGTTACCCTCGCCAGGGAGAGCTTGGTGACCTCCTAATAGGGATGGGACCCAGGCAATGATGTCATTGGAAAGCTTGGGGGGGATTTCAGAGCGCTCCAGGAATTTGTGTGACCAGTCCTTCGCTGTGGGTTGGCTTTTAGGGGAGAGCTGGAGATCTGTGGAATTGCTCAAGGCCAGGTTGGATGGGGCTTGGAGCAACCTGTGCCTGTGGAAGGTGTCTCTGCCCATGGCAGGGGGTGGAACAGGACGAGCTTTAGTTCCTTCCAAGCCAAACCAGCCTTTCTATGATTCTATGATTTGCTGTGTTGCCTCCTTCTAGGAGGTGACTCTGTGCGTCCTGAGGTCAGAGAGCGACAAAACTTCCACAGGCTGTGGCCACAGAGGACTCATCCTTCTGCTTGGGCTTAACCGTGAGTGAGGCTGACCAAAACGCAGCTTTTACAGAGTTTACGTGAGTGCCTGACCCCGCGCCCGCCCCTCTGGGCAGCAAACCTCGAAGCAATCCAGCCCTGACAAAATCTTTGCCACCCCTCCGCTCCCCCTCCCACAGCCCAATCCCGGGAAGCAGTTCTGACCTACTTCTTCTCCCCGGCTCCTCGCTCACGTCTCCCTCACAAATTACACAGCCGTCCTTCCCTCCCGACAGAAATGCGAGTTTCCCACGGAGCTGGCCCGCGGAGGCGTCAATATTGAACAGCAACAGTACCATCTAGTGACTTGGGCTTCCCGGGAGCATCACTCAGCCGGGAAGAGGGAATCTGTGAATTAGGGAGGCCAAGAAGGTCCCAGATTTGCAAACGAGATCCCATTCTCAGTTCATTTGGATTAAGGAAACAAATCGTGCTGATGTTCTAACAATCTCGGGATTTTTTACCAGAGACCTGTGTGACGCTTCCTCGGGAGCCAGTCCCGTTTCCAGCCTCCTGACTCCCCGCTGAACCCGGCCCTGCCCCACGCTCCCTCTGCTGGCAACCAACTCCTTGATTTCACACCCACCCGCCCGCACAGCACAAAACCCCGGCAAAGGCATCAGAGGAGACGGGGGCTGTGGTAAGTTCGCACTCCCGATAAATGTGCACGTTGTCGCTCTGACGAGCCACTAGTGAAATCCTGAATTAGATGCGTGAAATAAATAGATACAATTCAATTTAATCAATCAAAAATAGGCCCAAACCCGAGCGTAAAGGGCCCGCTCTGTGCAGATCTGAAATTACACACTTGGCAGCTGAAGGAAGGAAATCAAATTAGAGCATTTCTTTCTCCATCAAAGGACATTAGTCCCGATCCAGGTCCATTATGCTCACGGTGCGCAGTTATCCCTGTCAGCATTCTGGCTGACGGAGGCATCGTGTGGCAGTACCAGGTTAGTGATGGGCTATGGCGCGTTCTGTGTTTGAGGTGACTTTTCCCAGCTGTCCTGCAGCACACGTGTCCACGTCAGCTCCTTCCCAGTGAAAAAAGACCATTGTCAGATGTGCAAAATGCACCGAACTGGGGAGAGGTGACACAAAAGGCGCACCGCAGAACCTCAGAGCTCAAGCACCGGTGAAATGCCACCGGTACCTCAGGAGAAATTGCTCTGCTGGCTAATCAAACACATCCCCTCCTTGCTGCCAATAGTGCAGCACTGCCCTGAGTCCACTCAGCCTTGCTCATGGGCTGATGAGTGCCTGACAATTTTCTGGTCTCAAATTAAACAGAAAACTAAATTAGCAAATTAATTGTTTGCCATGTTTTTCCTTAGTCCCCATCAGCTGCCTCAGGTCCTGCAGCCAATCCAGAGCCCCTCTCAGCAGTTCCCAGTAGAAGGTGGAGCCCTGCACTGGGTCCTGCTATCTACCAAGTGTCAGTCATGTTAATTTTAAATTACTTTTGTACAGCTTGGTGTCAAAACGATTAAAGCATGAAAAGAAAAACTGAACTAGAGGGAGGAAAGAGGGGGGAGAGGGAGAGAGAATGAATAATTTACCTTGCATTTACAGCAAGGACACTTGGATTTCCTTAATTCTTCAACTCTGAGAAGCCTGAAACTTCTATTTCTTCAGCTGTCACCTGCTTGGGACTATACCCAAGGGGTGCTCTGGTTCACAGACCACCAGAACCACAGAGTGGTTTGGGTGGGAAGGGACCTTAAAGCCCATCCTGTCCCACCCCCTGCAATAGGCAGGGACAACTCCCCCTGTCCCAGGGTGCTGCAAGCCCAGTCCAGCCTGGCCTTGGGCACTGCCAGGGATCCAGGGGCAGCCACAGCTGCTCTGGGCACCTGTGCCAGGGCCTCCCCACCTTCTGAGTAAAGAATTTCTTCCTAATGAGGATCCTACAAGGATCTGGGATCTAGTTATCACCTCCCTGTGGTCTACAGGGAGGTGATAACTGCTCACAGCACAATGCTGGGATTCCATCTCACTTTCTTCCCAGGAAAGGCTTTTTTCCATTCTGTACTCGTGGTTGCTGCAATCACCTGACACGGACAAACCCACCCACCCACGTACAGACCTTTTCTCCCCTTCCCAGTGCTCCACTCCCAACTGGGTTTACTCCATGACTCGCACGTACTGTGCTGGATAATTACATACTCAGAAAATACAGAAATGCCTAATCAGATACAGCCTTAAATGCACAAGAATTAGGGTTGTAGGACTGCGGCGTAGCATCCCTGGAGCTCTCTGCATCTGGCTCACACAACCAGCCCACGTGCACTGTGAAAATGTTGGGTTTGGGGCACAGACTGCTTTTATCTCCCTTATTAACTCCATCCATTAATTCTTTGTCTTGCCAGCTACTGAATGGTGTCATCAGTGGTCTTTGAAATACCATTCTAAATCTGTTGAGGCCAGGAGAACAGCAAAAAGATTTGTAAGAGGGCAACTCAACAGCACCAGAAAATGTGAATCAAGTTCAGCCACTTCTGTTGATGTTTATGCTGTGTCTGGCTTACCCATCAATGTATCTTCCATTCATTACAAAGGGTATAAATATTGGGAATTATTGTGTCATGAGGGATGTGCAGTGGAGTGCTTTGGTAGATGATCACTAACAGGGTGACAGAGCTGTTTGGGAAATGAAAGAGGCTCAAGCCCCCAGTGTAATGTATCCTGCAGGATGTGTGTGGGCTTGAAATGATTTGTCAAAAGCAAAGAAAACAATTTTACTAATGGGTGTTTGATGAAAAACGAGCATGATGCCTTGGAAATTTCTGTGTTGTCTTGTGCTCTCTCCGTGGCAGCCATGGAGAGGATACACCTCTGTCTTCCTTGGCCTTAGGACTAACTCAGCCTTGTTGGATGCCAGACAGGTCATGCGGAGGGCTGAGGAGTGTGTTTGAAACACCCTGCTCCTCCAAAAGCACCTGCCTGACTCCTGCAGCGTGTTTGCTTTGGCTGGATAATCTCCGAGGAATCTCCACCTCACTACGTGGGAGCTGTGACTGGGCAGCAGCGTTGCTGGGGCTTCCACTGGAGCACAGAGGCACAGGAGCGTTTCTATCCTTAACAGGGGATTCCCTTCACATGACGTTTCCTCAGTCTCTGATTCACAAATACACTGTTTAAATTACATTTTTTTCCTTTCCCATTTGGGAAGCTCCTGTAAACTTCCCTCATCCTCCACCAGAGACCCAGCAGAAGGCTGGGAAGCTGAAAAGCAGAGTCTCCTGCAGTGCCTTTCAGCGATATTTCAGTGATAGCACTTCAGATGCAGCGAGTCCCAAGTACTCTAGGCTCATAAACTCAGCTTTTCCTGGTTAAAATGTGCTCAGCTTTATAAAACTAACACCTTTTTTACAGGTAGTCTGGATTCAGCAAGATGTCTGCTCAGGATTGAGTTACTTGAATAACTTGAAAAATATGAAATGTCAGCCAGAACATTAAAAATGCAGGTGTAAATACTGCCCTGGATCTCGTAATCACTTAAAGCATAATTGCAAACCAAGCAGGACTGCCCTTCCACCTGGCACTGGGGAGCCAACACAGCTGGGAAGCTGGACAGGGATTTGTATTGGATCTGTTATCAAAAAATCACTTCCAACTGCAAAATCTTTATGTACCAGTCATTAAATGGCTGCAAATTCTAAATAGTCTGCCAGGCAGGCAATTAACATCATTAATTGAACAAAATTAATCCAGAATAATTAATTTAGACTTAATTGTACGACACAAGATTTCTCAAGGTGTATCTTTTACCTTTCACAGTCGCTCTGAGGATCCTGGTGCTGGGCCAGTTGTCACTCAGTTCTTGGGAATCTGGAAACAATCCACCTCAGCCCAAATTTTTCGAAGGAGTTGTTTTAATTTACTCCAGAGAAAGCTGCCTTTGTGTAAAGTCACCAATCTGCTGATGAGTAATCGGGGAGCTTTTGTGTTTTAATATTTTGATGTTTAAGGGAAGCAGCATGAGGCTGACAGAATAAATCTATGTATTTACAAGCTGTTCTGCACTGACTGGGGTACAAAGAGCAAAGGAATAAAAGTACAACAAAGAGCACGTAACTAAAAGATATTAGCACAGCTCATCTTTAACTGAGCGGTGCTGGAGGAGTCTAAAGCCAAGAGATGACTCCTGGTCCGAGAGCTGGAGGCTGCCCTTTCCAGTAGACCCTGAACTACAGAATTTAGGGCTAAAACCCAAGGAGAGGGACTTCAAAGAGATCCTCCCCCCTCAATTTACATTTGGGGTTTAGGTTTGTAAATGAAGACACCACACGTAGGGATTTAGGAATGGTGTTAAGGAAATGGAAGCGTAGGAAAGGTGCTGGGCACCTAGAATCAGGAAATTTCTATGGAAATGCTTGGCTGCTAACAGGATTTACGGGTATCTCCTTGCTCTAATGGATCTTTCTCTTCCATGTAATTCCATTACATTTTGCCTGCCTTTCCTGTGTAGTCCCAGTATCCCTGAAACTTGTGGATTCACTGGAGGAAGGGGCTTTTGGCATCAAAGAGTTGCATTGTAACACCAGAGAGGATCAACAGCTCCACATTTAAAGGGTGGCAAACTGGGAACCGGCAAAGCTGGAGAGAGGAGTTGTTACTCCTCTGGTTGGAGAGAGGCCTTTAACTGCAGGGCAGGTTCACCCCAGCCCATATCTAATGAACCACACAGTATTTACTGCCTGTGTTTGTGTATCACAGGCATTTATCAGCACACTCGCTCTACCCTCATGGTTTTTTCCACATTTCTTCTTCTTTTTTTTTTCCTGCAGCTTGCATGTGTTAGGCATTTGTACTGCTGTGTCATTAAATAATTCAAATATTAAGGTGCAGACTCCAAAGCCCTCTCCACTTGGACACATCCTTCAGCCTAGTCTAATGGGAAGGAGTTTTACCCTCTGCTGAAGTTGTTTGGAAGTGATGTGAACAGGAACACATCCACACGTGGGAAAAATGGTAAATCAATACATCCAGAGCCAGGAAAGGTTGGACTCGATGATCTCAGAGATCTTTTCCAACCTAACCGATTATATGGAAGCACCACAGGTGTGCGAAGTGGCCCGGATTCCTCCGTTTTTTCACCCNTCTGAGGGGAAAAGGGGGATCTGCTCTTCCAGACCCCAGGTTCTGAGGGGAAAAGGGGGATCTGCTCTTCCAGACCCCAGGTTCTGAGGGGAAAAGGGGGATCTGCTCTTCCAGACCCCAGGTTCTGAGGGGAAAAGGGGGATCTGCTCTTCCAGACCCCAGGTTCTGAGGGGAAAAGGGGGATCTGCTCTTCCAGACCCCAGGTTCTGAGGGGAAAAGGGGGATCTGCTCTTCCAGACCCCAGGTTCTGAGGGGAAAAGGGGGATCTGCTCTTCCAGACCCCAGGTTCTGAGGGGAAAAGGGGGATCTGCTCTTCCAGACCCCAGGTTCTGAGGGGAAAAGGGGGATCTGCTCTTCCAGACCCCAGGTTCTGAGGGGAAAAGGGGGATCTGCTCTTCCAGACCCCGTGTTCTGAGGGGAAAAGGGGGATCTGCTCTTCCAGACCCCAGGTTCTGAGGGGAAAAGTGGGGTCTGTTCTTCCAGACCCCGTGTTCTGAGGGGAAAGATGAGTCTGCCCTTTCACCCTCCGGATTGTGAGGGGGAAAGGGGTTCAGCCCCCACCACCCCGCACGGCGGTTACGAGGGAGTTTATCCCTTACTTCTCCCTGCTCCATCTACACAGGAAGAGGGGATGAGGGTCGGTCTGAGGGGTGTCAGCGGGCTCGGAGGGGCGTCCGGGCACGGGGAGGGGGCTGTGCCCTGCCCCCCTCTCCCATTCCCGGCCTGGGACTCTTTCGCTCCCGCCCCCCCTCGCTCCTAAGCGGGAGTTTCCAGGAAGCGCTGAGCAGAGCCGCAGCACCGCACAGCCTCTCGCTCAAGCGCGCTCCTTCCGCCGAGGCCGTGGCAGGAACGCCAAGTAGTCCCAACCGCCTCCTCTCGCTCATTCGGCAAAAGGCTCCGTGCCGCGGCCCCTTATCCGGGACACCGGTACAGGAACGGTCTGGGAGAAGCGTTTCCCTTCCCGCATCCTCCCCTCAGCTTCGGGCGGGATAATCGGGAGGAAGCGATGGGGGTGGGGGAGGTGAAAAAGCCCCAGCGCCGGCTGCGGCGGAGGGATCCGGAGGCGCGGAGGAGTGAGGAGGCGCGGGGAGCGGGGGGTGAGCGGGAAAACGCGGCGCGGAGCCGGGAAGAGCGCCCCCCTCCCCCTGCGGCGGGGGCGGGAACAGCCGCTGGGAGGGGGGGGCGCCGTGAGGGGGTCGCTGAGGGGGGACGGGACCCCCGCGCCAAAGTTTGGGGAAACTTTCCCCTGGTTTGGGGCCGGGGTCGCGCCTCAGCCCCGCGCTCCCGCTGCAGGCACGGAGCGCCCTCAGAGCGGCTGCGGGGCTGTGCCCCCCTTCCCTCTGCCAGCGCACCTGGGCTCTCCCTCCTCGCTCCCTCCCTGCCCGCGGCCGCGGAGCCGCGCTCCCTGCGCCCCGCAGATAAGCCCGGGGCTCGCCCCACCCCGCGGCGCACCCCCGGCTCGCCCCGCTGGCGCAGCGGAGCCG